>JABSTQ010009531.1:0-234545 GCA_013358835.2 Ixodes persulcatus | reverse complement strand
CAAGGCCACGAGGGGAACGTGATGGTGCTCGAGCCATCCCACCGTGAACCAATGTTTCGGCCACCCCACGGGTGCGTGTCGCCATCTATTGGTTGAACTAACGCCTTGTTCAAGATGGCTGCCGTGGGACCGCAGCCTTAAGGCTGCGGTCCCACGGCAGCCATCTTGAACAAGGCGTTAGTTCAACCAATAGATGGCGACACGCACCCGTGGGGTGGCCGAAACATTGGTTCACGGTGGGATGGCTCGAGCACCATCACGTTCCCCTCGTGGCCTTGCTCGCGCCGCTGCCAGCTGTGCTCAGCTGGCTCAATAGCGTGGCCCAGCAAACGCATGTATGCGAGAATGTCAGGCTTTGTATAAATGCGGCTCGGCGGTTGCCACGGCCTTTCGCAATAAATCTTACCAAGAAGGAATCAATTGTTGATTGACGTGTCAATATTCTTTCAATGAAAACTTCTTCTGCAGGAATGCACGCTCAGTAGACTCAATCTTCCAAGACACCAGTGGAAGCGGACATCAAGTAAACTGCTTCGCAATTTAGGGTACTTATACTTCACCATTATAATGACGACCGAAAAGTGACATAACGAAATATTGTGTTTCGTGGGATCCGGAAGATTTTGTAAAGTTTGTTACATTATAGTTCCCAGAAGACAAACGCCGTTGTAATATTTTCGGAAGTACCGATATAATGTTGTAAGTACAGCTTAGGAAGAGTATGATGAAAACCATCAGAATAATTAGGAAGACGTTTATTTGCAATGAAGACGCTAAGAATGAACGGCGTTTAGCGACGGCAAGTTATGAGCGTTCGGGAATTTATAAGTTCACGTGATTGCTAACTATGGACATGCGGACAATGACGACCTGTTTTGTCGGGAGATGGAGTAGCGGTGATGACCTGATATCGGACGACTCGTGGCAGACGAACAAGCAAGTTTCTTCTCAGCGAATGGTAAGCGTCCAGTGTCAAGCACAGCACGTGGCTACCGACGTTGTCGAAGTTTCGAACACTTACCACTTTCGACAAAAGTGCTGGCACCTGAGCTAACTTTGTGGAAAGAGTCGAAGGCTTCCTCGAGTCCAGCGCCATCATGAACTGTAACTGAAAACGATCCACTATTCAGTCTGTGGGTGGCGAAACGTATCCGCATCTGCGGAGTCATGGTCGACGCGTACTCTAAGTGGTTGGAAGTTTACAAGATGCCTGCCGCGACGTACAAACGCGTCATTGACGTTCTACGCTCTTTTTTTCCCTACTTTTGCCCTACCGAAAATACTTTTCTCTGATAACGCGACAAATCTTGCTTCAAATGAAATAAACAAGTTTTTGAGAAAAAAAAAAAAAAAAAAGACCGGTATCAGGCATCACATTAGTGCACCATACCATCCTGCAACTAACGGGCAAGCAGAACAAATGGTGTGCGAAACGAAAAAAGCCCTCTTGAAGCTTACGGAAGAAGCAGTTCAGTGAAGAATCGCCAGGGTCTTGTTCCAGCAGCACGCGACGGTCTCATCTTACACGGTAAAAACACCCCCCGAAGCAATGTTCGGCGGACGAAGAGCCACACCCCTCGATCTCATATGATACTATGGCCATGAATGACGATCGAAAGATTCCCAGATCGGGAGTAATGGCAGATTATTCGGTCGGACAACTCGTCTACGTGAGGAATTTCAGCTGAAGACGGGCCTTCCATGTAAAACTTGAGTAGAAAAGGCTCTATGTTGGTTGACAAGAAGGTGTCATCCCTCTCAATACGTTGGATATCAATGCCCTTGAGTGTAAATATAACGAAATCACAAAACTCTCTTTGTGTATTGTGTAACTGCCCTTGTATTTGGTAGTAGAGGCTATGGTGGTGATTTGGAGCTTTCACACCAGGCTCCCTTTTCTTATTTTTCGCCTCATACTCCTTTGCGGTTTCAGTAGGCTTCAAGAACCTTTTGGAACGGGGACACTTTACGTCAATGAGGCCATTTGTTCCAAGTAGTCAGTCAGGGAATGCTGCTAGAAATCCGTCCTTCATATTAACGAATAAGCCGCACTTCTGCACATTGCAGTTTTCCTGTTCCACGTAGTTGTAAAGCAGCATCCTCATTGATTCTACCATATTCTGTTGCGGGTGAAGAAAGGTCTTAGGGTACACGATACTTGAAACAAGTCTGGCACTGTACGTTGTGGTACGACACCCACTAATATCGTAGTCCTTATAGAGCCTCATAATAGACCCTTTTCAAAAGTCAGAGTCCTCTTGTGGCAGTCCAAAAAGCTCCAATATTGCCGCTCTAATGGCGGTGATAGGAGATCATGCGCGGCTAAATCAAGCACCCTCGATTTCGCGCATCGAAGGTGACGTGAAACGGCCAACATCTTTTCCTTTTTCTGCTCTATGCTTTCGAAGACGTTCGATTTTTCTGGTGTGGAGAAACAGTGTAGTTCCGCCATTAGAGCGTCGGGTCTGGCTCTGCACAAGGTGGGTAGACTGACTTTCGGAAAGGGTCTATTTAATCATTACCTCGTCACCTCATATTGCTCTTCATCAACAGTAAGTACAATAGGCTACCGCCATGTTACAATCCAAGAATTGAAAAATTGAGTCCTTCAATCCTTCAATATGTTTATTATTTATGTAATGTTATTACGTTACATTACCTCGAGACGATCGACGTCCATCGTCGATCTTCAAATACTTATATAAGGGGGGGGGGGGGGGCGATTGGTGGCCGAGTGCATGTCTAGCGCACTCCAGCTCGGAGCACGTGGAGCGAAAGCTCGCGCTGCAGAACCCACCCCGCCCCTGCCCGTTTCGATGTGGAAGAGCATCATACCGGCGTGCGGTCGTGTATCACTACTGCGTGGTGCACGTTAAAGACCCCAGGTTTGCGGTTGTACCGCACTGGCTAAATTGCTCATCTACACCTGAGACACACGCCCACTAAGGCAGACTAACTTCCGGCTGTATAAACATACACACAACAATTTGCACTTAGACGCACAATCACACGAACACAGCGTGCCGCCTCTTTTCTTTGGACCGTCTTTTTTTTTAACCAGCGCAAGCTCGCGCATTCTCTCTTTTGAGACGGTTAGAACTAACGTTGATTAGAACAGTCGCACATAAAACCCGCGTTTCTCCTACCCGGTCGCTTCCTCCTCTCATTATGTGTGGGGGGTTAAAACTAAATAAGCTATAATAATGGTGTATTATTCATATTTAGTTTCAGTTTCAGTCAGGGGAAAGGAGGTTCGCGGGAAGTAGGGCCAATAAATGAGCTGCGCTTAGAGTATCGGCACTCTCTTCCCCCACAGTGTTGTGGGCGCCGCCATTTTGGTGCTTTTGCAAAGCAGGCGCAACTGTCGATCGTCATGATTCAAAATTGCGACTTCCTCAGCATTAGATTCGGTGTTAGGAAGCTCATGTAATATTGCTTTGCTTTGTCACAAACTGTTGAAAGTGGAGGACGGAAAAGCGTTTCTTGTGATTTCAGATACAGCTTCAAATAACTGGCAACCATGATTTTAAGCCACAATATGGCCAAGTGTCGCTACTCTGAAGCATAGCTTATTTAATGACACTATTCATGCCCTTGTTCAAGAAGCTTGTAATACCTGGAGGGGCCATGACGTGAGCCCCGTGGATTCCACAAGCCACTACCTTTTGACACCTGCCTCTTCCTCATTGTTCCCGCTAGTGCCAGTAAATTAGCTACGCTTCAGAGTAACGACACTTGGCCATATTGTGGCTTAAAATCATGGTTGCCAGTTATCTGAAGCTTTATCTAAAATCACAGGAAACGCCGCGTCCTCCACAAATGTTTAAACAACCCGCGACAGAGCATAGCAATATGCTATCAGCTTCCTAGCACCGCATCTAATGCAGAGGAAGTCGCACATTTGGATCATGACGATCGGCAGTTGCGTTTGCTCTGCTCAAGACCCAAAATGGCGGCGCCCAAAACAATTTTGAGGAACGGAGTGCCGATACTTTAAGCGCAGCTCATTTAGTGACTCTAGGCATGAAGTGAACTTAAGTGTATTCTTTCCCTCTTCGTCTTTATCGAATATTGATTTCAATTATATCGAATATTGAACACTTTATATCACGCTACGCTTGTGTAATTATTTGTCTTAGATTTATTAGCCTGACCCAGTACTTAAACCGTTCATTTATCGATAGTAAATCTTCAAATATATTTTCTAAATGTGAAGGTAAAACGACACGGAGATTGATGATGATACAGACGGCAACGCCGCCCTCGAAAATTTTTTGAACTTAGAAATCAGCAGTTTTGTCTGCCATCCGCCAGGTAGCGCAACAAAACACCCAAACAGTTTTTAATTGTTTTTAAAATTAGCTAAGCTCTACAACTATCAAGAAACCAAAGCAAGATCATTGGGAAAATCTAATACATCGCAATGTATATCTATTCCATAAAATAAATGTTATTAGATACCAATAAATCTGTTTGATGTCCAAAAGAGATGTGCGTCAGAAACAGGTAAGTTTGAAGGGCTCCAGGAGCGTTATGACTTTGAAATTAAAAAAAAACCACCGTCCACCTCTTGGGCAACTATTGTAGTTCTAAATGTTATAAAAGATTTTACCATAGTTTAATTATTTACTCAGCGGCATTTGAACTACCATGACTCGAAGCACAAAAAAGTGCTACGTTTGATATAGAATATCTAAACAAAAATATTTTACACAACATTAAATTTTTTTCTGCATATTACCAATTATAAGCACTACATCTGTAGCTAATTTCATTGCCCTAGCGCTTGTCATTAAAAACATATTTTTGCTGAAAAATGTCAATTTTAGGGCAATATTTGGAAAGCTGAAAAAAACAAAGTAGTGCAAATACCAAAAAAGTATACCGTTACATTCTGCTCCGACATCATCTTAACAAAACTGCTCTATTGGAACCGGATTATATTTAATGAATCGTTCATAAAACATGAACCAGCGGAGCAAGTGAGGGTCCGCGCCATCATATTCGCAACGCTACAAATGCGCATGAACAGTATAAACCAATACATACATAATATCAAATGAAAGAGGATTGCATTGCCTTCCGAATGACATCAATCCCACAAAACAGTATTTAAAAGGAGATGAGTAATGACCTGGCAAAAAGTACCTAAACTGCCACATTCAGTGGGACCGTGGCCTTAAAGGGACCATGAAGGCAATTTAATTTTTTTTTAAAAGAAGGTGTTTTCGGAAGCGTTGGGGTCCTGGCATGCCACACAATTGTTTCTAGAACTTTGTGACTCTTATTTCTGTACCTGCAAATAAATCTGCGAAACCGAAACAAACATTCAGATTTCTTCCCTTTTTCGCCTCTGGAAAGAGAAGTGACGTCAGGGAGCACTGTCGGCATCGGTAGGATTTATTGCACACTCAGTGTGGTTCCCATGGTTCGCTATAGTGCACGGCGGTCTGTGAAGAAAACCTGGAAGAAATGGGCGACAACGCCGCGCTCGCAAACGAGTTTGAGCTCCCGTTCAGCGACCTCACGCCGACTGAACGGGAGATGCTGGTAAGGACGCAGAACTCTGGATTGGCGCTTTACGAAGGCGCCCCAGACCTACCACCAGCTCCTCGGTCGCCGCCTCAGAGCGACTCCGGCTGACGTGAAGGTGCTGCTTAAAGTCTTCTGGCCGGAAATGCAACGAACAAATCCTGACATCGCTGTCCACAGCTCTACGCAAGACGACGGCGCGCAATCAAATGCTGCGCATTGCTGCATCGGTCGGCAGTTTATGCAAACTAACGTCGCCCGATCGACCACACGTCTTTAGCCAACCTTTCGCGCAACCTACTACTGCACATAAACGCGGCATGATTGGTGAGACACCAGTTCGCAAAGCGAACACGAGACGACGCACGAAACCAGAACCAAAAGTCCACCGCCCACGGCGCTCGTACCTTTTTCTTTTTTTTCCATGGTTGCTCGATGCTTGTTACGCGCCCGAGGTAGCAGTGCGGGATGCGTTCAACCAGTGACAAACGGAGGGGTCGCTTCAGATTATGCTTTTATACACGGTATGAAACCTATTAATTCCCAACTACAACTTTAAAAGATTATCCAACGTTCAAATGAACTTTTTTCATCACATCTCACCACCGAAATCGAAACCAAGAGCGCGTCTATCGTTTGAACCAATCGCCAGACGAGGAGCCCGTTGTCGTCACGCTTCAACGGCGCACTTTAGTTCACCTTTCTGCCGCCGCCTCAGTGGGGTCTCAGGCATCGTTCCCGGCGCTATTATTACCGCGCCTGTTTGCTCGATTGGTGCGGCACCCAAACTTCTGTTCGGGCTAGAACTTGGTCAACAGTATCTGAGACGTGCCTGACATCCATTTCAATCGTCAAATAAAACTTCGAAACTGCCTTCATGGTCCCTTTAAGGTCACGGGTATGAGCTCCTCTTTCTGGGGGTAGCTTTCAATTAGTAAGTTTCCGAGTCAAATAACCTCTGAACACGCGCTGTGTGCTCTCGTCGAAAAGGACGAAGTAGCCATTTTGTTATTTCTTTTTTGTTGTTTTTTTCTTTCTAGTTTTTGCTGCCCACATGCGAATTGCTGCGGGTTACCGCGGGTTTTCAGCTGCGGTCCGCAAAACGAGTTTGCCTAGCCGCGGTGTCACGACGCTCCGGGAGGGAAAGGGAAGGACTGGCGTCCTTCCATCGAGCCCCACGCGTTTTCCCCAGCCGGCACGGCCATCGCCTCAGGATGAAGCGCGGCGAACGCCACGAGCCGTCCCAGCCAATCCGACGCCGTGAAACATGTCACGTGACAATAGGCGCCTCACGGGCCGCTGCGCCCGCGAGGCCTTCGCCGCCAGCCGGAAACGCTCGGTCCAAAATAAGCTGCCTTGAAGGCAACAGGGGTAGTACGCTTCCTCAAATTTTGTCGCTTTTGCGTCGCTATTGGTATTGATAATAGTACCGTTCCTAATCACGGTTTTATACACGTTTAGCACTCGCAAGTTCTACGATATGTTGCTCAGCGTTTTCTGTTTGTACATTTCCGTATATTATTATTATGTACTTACGCATTAATAAACGTAATTTTTTTTTCTTTTTCGGAGTGTTATATTACAATTTTGTATACTCGAGTAATCTGCGGGACCTGAAAAAAAAATGCCCGCAGTATTTCAAATAATGTCACTAAGAGGAAGAAGATGAAGATAACGAAGAAGAAGAATACCCCCGCGGACGTAGACTGCGAGAGTACACGATACCAAAAGCCATGTAGAGAAAGTTTGGCCAACGATAAACTTTCGAAGGTCCCGTTACACCCACACGGCATCAAATTGGCTCCGATGGCCCCCGCAGCGTCCGTTGCGGTCCATCGTAGGGTGGATCGGAGCGTAGGCAGGAAAGCAGCGGGAACCAAAGCGAAGAATGGCTCGGGGGCTTGGGTGAGACGTCCGCAGCTGCGCCCAGGACGCAGAGTAAACCTCGTTCCGGGGCCGCTGTCGCTGCTGCTGCCTGCGCCCCCGCGCTCCTCTGAGGAGCAGCAGGTCGGAGTCGTACGTGGTGGGCTGTTTGCTGGCATAACCGAGGACCGACAACAGGCTCCCTCTATTATTTGCTTTTCGTCTCGGGAAAAGACAAAAGGGTAATTGAGAAAGGGAGGGGGGGAAGGGCGGGATCCCATTTTGGGGACGGAGGTTACACGCAGAACGTGACCTTCGGTTGTTTGAAGCTACAATCGAGAATTGAGAGGAAACCTAAAATTCGTTTAAGGAATGGTGAACATTGCGTCATGCTGCTTGTGCGCGTGCGCTTGTGTGTTGAAGAGGGGGACAGGTAAACAAACGCACGTAACAAATTAAAATTAAAAGGTCAAACTCGGGTTCAGTGGGTGAGAACACGGATACCAAGCGAACGGGGACGCGGCAGGGGTGTCCGACCTGTGGCCCGCGTTGGCCCTGTTTATCTGGCACCTACATGCATCCTTACGGCCTTGTCATCGGCCGAGTTGTCTGGCGAACGGCGTAGCTCCCATCGCACTGTCAGCTTAGCGCTGGACACAATATAAGGAATGCCCACGCGGGTCTCTACACTCCGTTTCAGCACGACCCGACACCCCCCGCCCCTTTCCCCGAAAACTACAACCCCGTCTAACCAATCAGACCGTCGGAGTAAGGCACGTGACAACGTACGCTCGGACTGGACTCCTCAAAAGAGGGAGCTGTCACGGGCTTCCCTCTGTCTAGCTCACGCGTCGTATAGCCTTCGGCATTTACGAGAGTTATGCTGAAAGGAGTGTAGAGGCCTATGAGTTTTCGCGTGCGCGTAATATGGCACCGTGGTCTACAACAGCCGCCCTTACACCGCTTATTCATCATACGAACGATAGTCTGCATACGGATTCGAACTCGAATCACCGCAAGATCCGCGCTTCGAATGCCGCGTGCCAATGAATACAAAGATAACGATTGGTACGCGGCATTCGAACCACGAATATGGCGGTGACTCGTGTTTGGAGACTGTCTTTTCTATGATGTATGAGCAGTGTGATCATCGCACTGCAAGCATCACTGCCATAAAATCCAACCTGTCTTTGCCTAACTTTGCTTGGCGACGCGTCATTTCTCGATTATATCTCTTCCATAAGATCCTTCCCACTAATCCATCACTCAGTCAATACATTTTTACACGTCTTTTCTATGTTTTATCCCCTTTCAACCGTCTTTATAAAAGAAGCATACCAATAGGCAATATCAACACATTCAACCAGTCGTTCATACGCAAAACCTCTTCAGATTGAAACCGCCATCCCACTTTCTCCGCCACAATCCAACCCGATGAATAGACCACGACCAACTCTATATAGACCTCTCGCAAAATTGAAACGATCCTAGCGGCGTTGTGCCGCGCAAAAGATCTTCGGTACGTTTTGACCCCCGCTTCGGCTTCGATTCCTCAACCTCATTCACGACATCCCGCCAGGACCAAACAGGGAATGCATTTTCGGATATGTGACTTTCCTTATATGTATGGTGTTGCTTACCAATATAAATATAATGTTGGGGCACGTATTTTTTTAAACCACAGGCGCAGGGAAACGAAGGACAAAGAATTGTACTGGGCCGACCCTGCTGTTCCACCGTCGTAATGTCCTCTAAGGCTTCTTAAATGATCCGTCACCCGGGAGTGTCATGCTGAACTCTGGAGTGGTAGGCAGGTCGCTAGAAAAGTATGGAACGCGGCAGGCCTTAAGGTTGGTTCACACACTTGTGCGAGTCCTACCGAGTGCAACGGCAACGGCTTGCCACGTACGGGTTGCCATGGCAACGGTTGCGTTGGCTCCAACAAAACGGGGTAACAACCGGCGTTGCCATAGCCGACGCAGCTGTTGCCATAGCAACACTCGTACTCGGTCGGGCAGTCAACGCAACTGTGTAAATCGCCCCTTCACGATGGCTGCAGTACGCGTAGTCCGCTTTGCTGCCGCCGAGTGCAAAGTGAGGAAAGAGTCTCCGCTCCGAGAGCAGTCGCCGGATTAACGTAGAACGTGCAATCAGTGACAGCAGGTTCTATGCTACGCGCTCTGCCGAGGTTAGATTCTAGACTCTGGCTAGAAAGCGCCAAGAGCTGTCCTCAAAAAGTAGAGTGGCTATTTGGGCTAGCTGGTTGGTCGTTTCGTAAAACTACAAGGCCACAAAGACCAAGACTACAAATACCGGGACTCGTTTAAAAAAAAAAAAAATCAGGTTCAAGTCTCGCCTTGTTTGATTCCTATCATCTATTTGTCCTCGTCTTTCCTGCGCACGCACAAATTTAATAAAAAAATATGCACAAAAAATTATATTTTTTTTTTCTTTTTTTATACCGTATAGACGATTGCAGGCAGGGCATCTATTGGCCGCCATGCCTCTGTAGGTGCGGGCAGGTACGTGCAGTTCTCCGGCGATTTCTTGAGCTACCCAAACTAACTATATTTTCGGAATCACCGCATTTGCCCGTTCCGGTACGCTATTTTGTATCGCGAAATTCAGAACAGACATTGTGAAATCGGCCCCTGATTGATTGATTGTAAAACTTCTATTCGTGAAAAAGAGCGTGCAGATTGCGTTAAGTGGTCGAGAGTATACATAGCCCTCGACGACTTTGTCAGCCCGCTCCGCCACGGCCCCTGAAAATAATGTCAAAACAAGCGTTCAAATATAGACGCTTTCAGGCAGCTGTGCATGGGCGCCGCCATAACCGACCTTCAGTTTTTGTTTCCTCTTATTCCGTTCGCTTCACATCATCATTACCACAGCAGGACAGGCTATTGCCACTTTAGCTGCTACTGTCTCTTTCTCCCCAGCATACGCCTTTGTGGAGGCTCGTCAACGCCCGCTTCAGTGGCTAGGAATCTCGGTAAAGCCTGGTTCACATGCAGCAATTTTGGCCCTAGAGCGGCGCGATTTCTGCCGTCGCGGCGCTCGTGCCTCTCAACCGCTGGTGCTGGCCAGAGCGCCGCGACGGCAGAAATCGCGCCACTCTAGGGCCAAAATCGCTGCATGTGAAACCCGCTTAAGACAGGAGAAGGTCGGCAATGGCGGCTCACTCTAGCGCGTGTCGGGCGCGTGTTTAAAGCGTCTATACCGGCACTTTTCAATGCCGTGACGTCAGGGGAAGGCAGGCTTGCAGGTCGAGCGGGCCGTATAAAACTGGACAATTCCGAGCATTTGTTTCGCGCTGCTACGCGGGTGCTGGAGCGAGCTTCCAAAGCATTCATTTGGACACCATGAAACTGCTTGTAATCCGTTGGGGACAAAGACTGCAGTCCAAAGAGTGAACGCCTGCCTTTTCTTACGTTACTTTTTCATTGCTGCCAGTAGAGACTTTTACTTTGATAATACGGTGAGGACCAAAATAGTAAATTCGATAACTTCGCGAACAAAAATATTTTAGCCCAAAATTTTGGTTACTATTTCAGCGATGTTTGTGGGTGTATTAAGCAAATTTTCAGGCAGATCGGGGGCTACGAAGAAAACACAGGATAGAGTTCCTGTATAGGCTCCCTACGGGAGCCAGAGTTGCGCGTTTGATTCCACATGCCGCGTGCCGACCTCGCCGCTATTCGCCGAGATCCGATCACGTGAGGAGCCGTATCAAGTGTCGTGCAGCAAAGTAGACGTTGCACGCGCCCCGGCGTACGTTCCCAGGCTTTTGAGCCCGCCGCGCGCCTCGAACGCGCGGCGCTGCTATTCGCCGAATTCAGTCACGTGAGGAGCTGGATCCACATGCCATGCGTGAACGCGCAACTCTGGCTCCCGTAGGGAGCCTATACAGGAACTCTAACACAGGAGTACCCTTTTAAAAAGCCACTGAAAAGGAAAAAAATATATTAAAAAAAAAACAATCTGATTAAAACATGAGTGTCATAAAAAAATTACGCGAAAAGAACACTTTTTGAATAAATATTGACGGCGCGAGACGCGTCTTAAGCCTGGTTCAGACTGTTGCGTTTGACTGCGTTTGACTGCGTTGCGGCGGCGAGAAACCGGGACATCCCTGCTGCTTATATCGCGTGCCAAGATGATTCCTTGAATTGAATTCCACGCTTCATACGAAGCACAGATGTGCCGGTGACTCGCTTTCAGTTCTCGACGCACCACAGTCAAACGCACTCAAACGCAAGTGTCTGAGCCGGCCTTTAGTCGGTAGTCACCTCCTTTGCACTTGTTTTCTCTTTCGGCATTTTGGGTGCGTAGAGGAGAGGTGGATCAGCTTGGCTATCGCGTTGAGGTGGAAATACTGTAGGACCATTCCATGACGGCATGAACTTTGCGCGCAGAATTTAAAATAAATTACGCGCCGCCAATATGGCTCTCAAATATATTTTTTTTTGTGTAAAATTCATTTTTTGACACGCGTGTTCCAACCAGACTGTTTATAATAAACATATCTCTTTTCTTTTCAGTGGCCCTTGAAGCTGAAACTGCAGTCAATACCAAAATCACGAGGGCTTGAGCTCGCTGCTATGAAGCCTGCTTCCACAGAACGAGTATTTGCGCTGTAGGGAGTATTCATTAGACGCCATATTTGTGGGTACTGTTTAGAGCACATGCTCAGAACGAGCTCACATCAATAGGCTGCTAAGACCGGCACTCTTGATGGTGCGGAATGCCCCTTACAAAAGAACTGGGGAAGCTCGCCGTCAGCACGCGCTCAGCATTCGCGCACACAGCTATGGCCGCCAGTGAAATACTCCGTTTCACCTTATGTTGTACCGCAGCGAAGGCTAGAAGCGCGAGCTCATAGCGTTGGCAGCTGCCCTAATGCACAAGAGCTTGTGCCGCCGAGATCTGCCCCAGAGCAAGGAGCTCGCGCTTGTAGCCTTTTCTGCGGTACATCATAAGGTGAAACAGAGTATAGAAATCCACGTCTCAAAGCCAGTAGAGCGGACTAGCTCGAGCTTGTAGCTTTGGCTGCAGTCTCAGCTTAACGGCGAACAGAGTATAGACCTTTCCAATGTTTACAAAATCACAGTCCAGCGTGCGATCTTCACAGCCCAGCACGTGCGTGTTCGTCGCTTCGGAAAGCGAGCAAAGCACGCGCCATACGCACGAACGCTCAAAATGGCACCGGCCACAAGCTCGTTTTTGGAAAGGTCTATAGACGCTTTCAGCGCGCGCCAGATTGAGCCGCCATAGCCGACCTTCTCTTGTCTTACCGAGATGCCGGGCAACTGAAGCGGGCGTTGACGAGTCTCCACAAGGGCCTATGCTGGGGAGAAGGACACGGTAGAATCTAAAATGGCAATTACCTGCCCTGCTGTGGTAAGGATGAAGGGGAGCGAACGGAATAAGAAGAAACAAAAACTGAAGGTCGGTTATGGCGGCGCCCATGCACAGTTGCCTGAAAGCGTCTATAGGGTGTATTCACTGGCGGCCATATCTGTGTGCGCTAATGCTGAGCACGTGCAGATGGCGAGCTTCCACAGTTATTTTGCAACGTGCACCCCGCCCCATCAAGATTGCCGGTCTTGGCAGCCTATTAATGCGAGCTCGTTCTGAGCATGCGCTCTAAACAGTGACCTCAAATATGGCGGCCAGTGAATACCTCCTATAGCTTCACGCTCACGCTGCACGGGGTTGCAGGCATGGTGGTTGCGGGCATGGGGCACCAGTCGGACGCTATGCTCGCACTGGACATTTACGGAAACGCCAGCACCACCGGTGAGCGTTTTGGGCGATTATGGGAACTGTGAGGGTGTAGCGTCCTTTAGCCAAGCCTAGTCTAGCCTAGTCGAGCTTTTTCAGGCGAGGTGGTACACGCTATCGCACGAAGAGCAGCACCATTCTTAACCCATTCATGCGTCCGTGCGAGCTAACGGTCTTCGAACGTTGTTTGGGACGAGCTGCGTTTTTTTATTTTTTTTTATTGGCGTAGGAAATTAAAATGTACCAACTGTACTCCGGCCTTTAGCGCGAGCTCGCTGGCTTTCACAATGCTTTGGTTCAGTTCAAAGAGCGTTCATTGATGCTTTGGTTGCGCAAGCCTGCGCGTTCACATTTTTGTTAGCCAAGAGCTGCAAACTCGCGCTGAAGGTGAAGCTTCTCCATAGCAGAAAAAAAAACAAAAAAACACGTTGGATGCGTGAGTGATACCTCTATAGAGTAATATACAAAAGGGAAAGAGCGGAAACTCTGGCCGGTTCGCGGCCCAGATCAATACCACCTAGAACACAAGGCCTGCGCGTTTCCTCCTCTAAACGTCATCACTAGTAGATCCCCTCAGCGCCCCCTAGCTAGCCCGGATGAGCACCGTCGTCTGCTACATCATCTGCAACATCGTCTGCTCCATCGCCTGCTTCAGTGGTTTGTGTAGCAGATAATGAAACAGATGCTCACGCCGAGTGTATGTTGCTATAGCATACGATGAAGTTAGACGTTCACGTGGAGCGTCAAATGCATGAGTGAAAATGCCTTACTGCTGTGCGAAGGGCTGCAAAGCCCTTCGCTGGACGCTGGACGCTGGCACTGGACGCCATTTTCGAGGGCGCTGTTTATACTCCGGGTCGCTGCTTTGAAGCGTTCTTCCGCAGAACGAGCGCGCGCGCTAGAAATGCTCGTCTCAAAGCAAGGAGCGCGTGCTAGCTCGCGCTTGTGGCCGAGGGAGTGTTCGCGTGCGCGTTGCAAATGAACTGGAAGCTCGCAATCAGCTCGCGCTCAGCAGTCACGCACACAGCTGTGGCCGCAGGTGAATGCGACGTAGTTGCGACGCGGCCCATACTCTCGTCAAGCTTCAGCCTGTTTGCCGCTTGGGGCGGGTCGGGGATCTACTAACGAAACGTCATGCGCAGGCCTTGTATTCTAGGTGGTATTGCCCAGATTCGCCTCCAATCATCGTCCGCGAAACGGCGCTACTACGAAAAGTAGTCTGGGAGACCACTGTTTATAGATACTCCCTCTAAAAATTGAGGTGCATTAATAATATTTCAAGAACTTAAAACTGTCATAGATATCAACTCGGTTTCCCGCCGTGCAGGCAGCTTTGCATGTGGTGCGCGCCACGCGAGAGAAGACGACGACGACTCACTGTCATGCCAGATGGGGCGCTACGGTGAGCGGCGAGATGTTTCTGTGGCGCCCTTGTTCGGTTACCTTTCGTGACGTCATTACCTCGTGAACAACAAGCTCGATGGCGTTTGTAATGAGCATTGTGGAAGCCTGAAATCAGAGTGGTCTCAAAGCAACACTGCCAACACCGTCAAAATTGAAGTTCTTACATTCCTCTTATTTCCGTCGATGTGACATCCTTTGCTGACGTCATAGTCAGCATTCGGCCAATTGTGGTGGGCCGACCACAGCGACACGTTCGATCGCTCACGTCGCCAATAGCCTCAGGGACGGTGTAATACCCGTGCCACACGGGCAACTCGAATGCCATTTACAAGAAGTGACAATGGACCTTTTGGCGAATATGTGCTGCCACCTATGGGGCAATGGGCGAACCTAAGGCGCACTGGGTTGGAGAGTATTTGTAGAGAAAACAACGTGCACGTTAGGCTTCTTGTGTGCTACCGGTTCGTTTTTCTTTTTGGTTCTTTGAGGGGTTCGGACTTGTCAACTCACCTGACTGCATGAATCCAGGCTGCCCGCTTAACGGGATGAAGCTTACCACACGGAAAGCGAAAAAAGCTAGTTCCACAACCTGGGCGATAATAGTTCCGACAGCCGAAGGCTACACAGTTCACCGGCATGATTGCGGTGCACGTCGTAATCTAGAACGGGCGTCGTCAGGACGATGACTCGTGTTCACCTTGTTCACAACATCAAAACTTGAGTCTCGACTCTCGATGGTCTTATTTTCTTCTTCTTCTTTCGAGGCGCCCAAAGGCGAGAAATGCAAGATGGCGGATTGTTTGGAACTTGATACTCTCGAACCCAGGCGCATCAAATACTCCGCGCATGTGCACCGCGTATTTCTACAAAAGGTCCATTGAGCGGACGGCCAATCAGCGCACGACGCTCCGGGCGTAGCGCATTCCACGCGCGACAGATTGCGAGCTGATTCGCCGATCACACAAATGTCATTGTTGTAAATGGCATTCGAGTTGCCCGTGTGGCAGATACACTCTTTAGGTGAGGACACGGCGGGGCTGAACGCGCGGCACGAGGAATCAAATAGTTTCGTTCGACGGGCATCCGAGAGGCTGCATCATTCCGCAGCCACCGTGCCCGTAGGGTACCTACATGTCTGTCTGTCTCAGGGTGAAGACATCCATTGTTGCCCTGAATGTGCCAGCGCGTGACTCTCTCGCGCACTCGGTGCGTGACTTGAATGGTAAAATGGCGTCTATGCATTAGCCGAAGCTACGCGCACGAGCTGAGTTACACCGGATTGCGCGCACTTCAAAATGCATAAAAAACCGATTGGGCGGAAAAATGGCTGAGATGTCACCACTCGAGCAAAAGCGCGCGTGTGTATGAAGGCACTATGCGTGCCCGCGGCTGACAGTGTCGCCGGCGGCCAAACGGCGAAACTGTGTGGGAGCGAAAAAAATTATCTCGCAGGCATGACACCCCTGTACACCGTGGTCTTTCTGCACGTGCGACAACCTCGCTGGAGCTCTGCGGGTGTGGAGCATGAGGCGGCACGAGCCGTCTTGTGCACTGCTGCCTGCCTCCTGCGTCTTAAACCTGGTTCAGACAGTTGCGTTTGACTGCGTTGCGGCTGCGAGAAACCAGGACATCCCTGCTGCTTATATCGCGTGCCAAGACGATTCCTTGAATTGGATTCCACGCTTCATACGAAGCACAGATCTGCCGGTGGCTCGCTTTCGATTCTCGACGCAACGCAGTCAAACGCACTCAAACGCAAGTGTCTGAACCGGCCTTTACACCGTGCCCACGGGTCGACGAGTCATCTGCCGGCGCCGCTTGAAACCATAGTGAAAGAGAGAAAGGGAGAGAGTGAAAAGCGAACTTTATCGGCACGTCGCGAGGAGCGCGCTGTCCTCACCTGAAGGGTATTATCTTACACCGTGGCCTCAGAGCAGACGTTTTACTCGTAAATAGACTTGCAACCCTTCCGCTATTAAGTATGCAACATTGGCGACGAGGTAAAGAAATAGGCGACGACGGCAACGGGGGACGAAGTGGACGCGCCCGGCCCCCCTTGCCGAATTTTAAGGTATGCCGAATTCAGGTATCAAAACTCATGTTCAAGCTGCGTCTTATGGCGCTATGGTACACCTCGCTAACTGGTATCATTTGGGAGGTTGAGAGGGAAGATTTTTTTATCGTTTGACCCGTGACTTTGTGACACTTTCTGATTAAGATGTGTATTGTTTAAGCTTCGTAAATTATCATGCCACATATTCTTGGTTGGCAAATAATCATGACGCGTGTTTTCTCTGAGCTTCGTAAATTAAATCAATCAAATCAAATCAAAATGCTTTATTTTTCTCCATTTGGAGAGGGAAGACAGAGAAAAAAGCAACATAACAGTTGCTTGTCAGGTCTCCATCTCCCCTCGGAAGCAGCCGAGACAGCACACAAAACAGTTAACACAAAAAAGAAATGGTTTACGTAATTATTCGTTCGATATAAAACAAAAGCAAAAAAAAAAAGAAAAATCACCACACGTCTTGCACCTACACTAACACTGAAGGCTCAACAAAAAATGAAAGCAAATATTTGTTTACCGAAGCCAAAAGTTCTATGTTTAATTCCCCCAAACGATTTAAAAGACGAGGAAGAGTATTTCGCAACATCTGAATTCCATAATTTGTCCTGGAGTGCGGCACTAGCCACGTAGCGGCGCTGCCTGTAGCAGAAATCGTGTCTCTAATTGCAATCTGTGAGATAGACAGAAATGCGTTTTCTTTGTGATGAAACGACTTTTTATAGGTAATACAATGTTTATAATTAGAGAAGTTTGGAATTTGTACAATATTAAGTTTTTTAAACAATGGTATTGTATGGACATCGTATGGAGCATGGCATATAATACGCGCAACTTTTTTTTGCAAAATTTGTATCTGCTTAAGATTTGTGGACGTTGTATTTCCCCAAACCAAGAAGCAGTAATTATAATGCGCATAAAATAAAGAATGATATATAAGAAGCATTGCTGACATTGGGAGTATATGACGATGTTTGTACATAACACCTACGACCTTTGAGAGTTTTTGACATGTGAAATGTACCATTTCATCCCATAGCATGTATTGATTAAATATTACACCCAAAACTCAAACACTTTCGACTATATCTATCTTATAGGTACCGAGGGAAAGAGCAGAGGTATGAAAGCAATTTGTATTTCTTGCTCTAAAAAGAACGGCTTTAGTTTTACTACAATTAATTTGCGAGGAATTAGACACTGTCCAAGTATTTAATTTATCTAGAAATTTATTTGCGGTACTTATAATCTGCTCTGCATCCGTACCTGAAAAAAATACACTGGTATCATCCGCGTAAATAATAAAACGTACATTGTCATCAATATTTACCATGTCATTGACATACAAGTTAAAGTGGAGTGGTCCCAAAATAATACCTTGTGGCACTCCAGCTGTTAATGGCTGCAATTGAGATCGCTTTTTATCTATTTCAACGCACTGGTAGCGATACTGAAGATAACCTTTAACCATACTTAGGGATCTACCACGCACCAGAAAGGAAAAGGTTTGGGCGTGTTGGTTCATCTTCACTTCGACAACAAGCGCACAATAAAAACACGGGACGAGGAGAGGACGGGACCGTACATATAAAGCTTTTGGAGCAAAGTATTATGACTGAGGCGGTCAAAAGCCTTTGAAAAGTCTATAAATACTCCAAGTGTTAACAGCTTATTTTCTATATTGCTTAAGACTAACTCCTTTTGCTTTAATAATGCGAGTTCTGTAGATCTCCCTTTTCTAAATTCATATTGAGAATCGGTAAGAATAGAATATTTCTCACAAAAACTATACAACCTGTTATGTATAATATTTTCTAGTCCTTTAGAAAATACTGGTAGAACGGACACTGGCCTAAAATTTCCCAAGCTGTTTTTTTCCCCACCTTTGTACAGTACCGTTACCTTTGCCACCTGCATGTTTTTTGGAAAAGTTCCATTCTCTAGCGCCAGATTAAAAATATACGTCAGACAGGGAGCAATGCACCGCAATACATATTTTGCAGGTTTAATTTGAAGGTCATATATATCGGTGCTTTTACTATTCTTTAAATTTTGGAAAACTGAGTAAACTTCATCTTCTTCAGTTGGGAAGAAGAAGAGACTGGGAGAAATACTCTGCACAAATCTAGAAGCATCCGCATAGTGTACACTTTGAACAAGGTTAACAAAATACTCATTGAAAGTTTCCGCTAAAGCGGATCCCGTTAGGTTAACACCTCCGATTTTCAATTCTGTGATCCGATGCCCGTACGATCCTTGCTTAATTATGCCATTCAACTTTTTCCACATAACATCTGGTCGCTTAGTGTCTAGAAATAAATTGTTAAAATAAGCACGTTTCGCTTGCCTTAAATTCTTTGTTAGTTGATTTCGTTCCTTTTTGAATTTAGACAATATATTTGCGTCTTTAGTGCGCACAAATTGGTGGTAAAGAGCATTTTTTTTATTTATAATTCTTAATATTTCTGTAGTAACCCAGGGTTTACGAGATTTTCGGGAAACATTTTGCAATTTGTAAGGAAAACAACGGTCGTACACGATTCTAAACTGTTCAAGAAAACAGTCAAACGCCTCATCTGCCGACACGCTGGACAGTACCGCACTCCAGTTTACAGAATTCATATGGTGTTCGAAACGTTCAAGGTTTTTAGCGCTTATATTCCTGAAGTATACTTCAGGACCACGAGTTTCTTTTAAGTTATAGCTCACATTAGAAAGTAGAAATATGGGAAGGTGATCACTAATTGTTTCTCCAACTACTCGAGCAATTACTTCCGACGTAGAAAGGTTTGTAAACAATAAGTCTAGTAACGCCTCATGTACAGGTGTTACACGAGTGGGTTGAAGAATAACATTGGACAACCCATACGATTGATATAATGACATCATTTCTTGTTTATGATAAGAGGGACCATGAATATCTATGTTAAAGTCGCCGCCAAAGTATAGAGTAAAGCCGTTTTCACCAATAAACCAAAGAACACTTCGAGGATTTAAAAAAAAGAAGAAATATTCCCACAAGGCGGACGATAAACTACTGAATATATAGATTTGTCATGTTGCAAAGTTAAGATTTCGTAGTCATTTGTAATTATAGTGAAATCAGTAATAACAGAACATTTGAAGTGTTTTTCACATACATAGCCCCTCCTACCTTATCACTACGATTTAAATTGGATATATTGTAACCCTCCAATCTATCCACCTCATCAGTATTTTCATACCACGTTTCTGTAAGCATGATCACATCAAATCGAAAACTGAAACTGTCCAAAAATATGTTTAGTTCATCAAATTTATTTCGAACTGATTGTACATTTAAGTGAAATAAAGAAAAAGGCGCTTTTGTTTGCTCCGTAAAGATGAGCCAAACTTCTTTAGGTAACAAATAATCGTCATCACTCATTGTATAAAACAAAATAACCAGCCTCTAAATGCGAAGGGAAAAAAAACTACTCAAACTTTTCCAAATCATCCTTCGACTTCACCACACGTACTTGGGCCCCCTCTTTCTCTCGTACAAAAACCTTTCCATGTTTGTACCAAACATACTGGAATCTTTTCTCTTTCGCTCATTCCTTCATCTCCCAGAGTAGCGTCTTATCGTGCTGCGTCAGGCTTTCCGATATGTAGATTTTGCTCCGAGCATGCCTTAGTTTAGAGCGTTTATCAAGCCATTGATCTCGGGTCGCCTGGTTGGCAAAGCGAACGATAATCCCAGGTATCTTATCGGGACGGGAGCCACGTCTATGCGCTACAATGGTCTGGTCTGCTGTCAAAGCAGGGACGTCCAATTTGCTTGCTACTTCGTTTATTCGAGCCATTAGATCTTCGTTTTCGGACTTAGGGATGCCATGTATTTCTAGGTTTTGTTTACGACTCCTGTATTCAAGGCCGTTCACCTTTTGTTAAGCCTCCTAATTTCAACATCGGCTTCCGTCTTTTCCAGGTTGGCAACTCTTTTTTTTTTTAAGTTTTTAAGTTCCTCATCATGTTCACCCATGCGCTTTAGCACCTGGTCATAGTTTGCAGACATGTGCTGGAGAGACTCTTCCATGGCATCAACTGTTTCTTTTAGGTTGAGAAGGGTGTCCAGCTTAGAATTCATTGAGATTAGCATTGTGGCTACATCAATGTCTTTGTTTTGCTTTGAGCTCTGGCTTCCCCGTGATTTAGCAGTTTTGCAAGTCTGACAGCGCCATGTCTTTCGTGAGACAACACGCGAGTCTTCGGAAACACCGGAGCATGTTCCTATGTGGTAAGGGTAGTCACATTCAGCACAAGAAATCAGGGAATCTTTTTCATCTATTTCCTGGTTACATGCGATACATTTATCCTCCTTAGCCCCTGCCATATTTAGGTTTCAAAAATGTACAGTAACAATAAAGTATCCCAGCAGCAGTAACAGCAGCAGCAGCGGCAACAGTGGAAAAAAAAAAAGAAAACGGTTATACAGAACAAAACTTTACCAACCTGCATTAGCGAAAGAACGTTGTTTAGTTGTCAGCAACGCATGCCGCCACTGCCGCTGCTGCTGTGTCGCTGAACAGAGGAGCGCTGGCTTTTACAACAGCGAAGATGATGACGTAGGTTTGCAGGCCTCCAATCGTCGCTGGAGGCTCTGGGCACGTGCTGGTGCCAGCTGATTCCAGGAAGTCGCCTTGTCACGCCTCCTCAGCACAATGGCAACTGGCAGTCGATAGTACGCGCCGATGAAAATGAGCTCGATGAAGCTCCCACTGCACGTTGATGCCCGGTGGTCTGCATCAGCGAAAGAACGTTGTTTAGTTGTCAGCAACGCATGCCGCCACTGCCGCTGCTGCTGCTATCATGCCACATGTTCTTGGTTGGTAAATAATCATGACGCGTGTTTTCCCGGATATATTTGTCTCATTCAGTATGTTGTAAAGGGTTCATTATGTTAAAGGGATACTGAACCAAAGAATTTAGTGTCCATAATAAGTGGCGCACGTTCTTTCCACGAGCCAGCAGCCGCCGGTGTGCGCGAGCACACGCAACGAAAATGACGTCAAAGACCTCCATTCGCGCTTTAAGGCTGCGGTCCCACGGCAGCCATCTTGAACAAGGCGTTAGTTCAACCAATAGATGGCGACACGCACCCGTGGGGTGGCCGAAACATTGGTTCACGGTGGGATGGCTCGAGCACCATCACGTTCCCCTCGTGGCCTTGCTCGCGCCGCTGCCAGCTGTGCTCAGCTGGCTCAATAGCGTGGCCCAGCAAACGCATGTATGCGAGAATGTCAGGCTTTGTATAAATGCGGCTCGGCGGTTGCCACGGCCTTTCGCAATAAATCTTACCAAGAAGGAATCAATTGTTGATTGACGTGTCAATATTCTTTCAATGAAAACTTCTTCTGCAGGAATGCACGCTCAGTAGACTCAATCTTCCAAGACACCAGTGGAAGCGGACATCAAGTAAACTGCTTCGCAATTTAGGGTACTTATACTTCACCATTATAATGACGACCGAAAAGTGACATAACGAAATATTGTGTTTCGTGGGATCCGGAAGATTTTGTAAAGTTTGTTACATTATAGTTCCCAGAAGACAAACGCCGTTGTAATATTTTCGGAAGTACCGATATAATGTTGTAAGTACAGCTTAGGAAGAGTATGATGAAAACCATCAGAATAATTAGGAAGACGTTTATTTGCAATGAAGACGCTAAGAATGAACGGCGTTTAGCGACGGCAAGTTATGAGCGTTCGGGAATTTATAAGTTCACGTGATTGCTAACTATGGACATGCGGACAATGACGACCTGTTTTGTCGGGAGATGGAGTAGCGGTGATGACCTGATATCGGACGACTCGTGGCAGACGAACAAGCAAGTTTCTTCTCAGCGAATGGTAAGCGTCCAGTGTCAAGCACAGCACGTGGCTACCGACGTTGTCGAAGTTTCGAACACTTACCACTTTCGACAAAAGTGCTGGCACCTGAGCTAACTTTGTGGAAAGAGTCGAAGGCTTCCTCGAGTCCAGCGCCATCATGAACTGTAACTGAAAACGATCCACTATTCAGTCTGTGGGTGGCGAAACGTATCCGCATCTGCGGAGTCATGGTCGACGCGTACTCTAAGTGGTTGGAAGTTTACAAGATGCCTGCCGCGACGTACAAACGCGTCATTGACGTTCTACGCTCTTTTTTTCCCTACTTTTGCCCTACCGAAAATACTTTTCTCTGATAACGCGACAAATCTTGCTTCAAATGAAATAAACAAGTTTTTGAGAAAAAAAAAAAAAAAAAGACCGGTATCAGGCATCACATTAGTGCACCATACCATCCTGCAACTAACGGGCAAGCAGAACAAATGGTGTGCGAAACGAAAAAAGCCCTCTTGAAGCTTACGGAAGAAGCAGTTCAGTGAAGAATCGCCAGGGTCTTGTTCCAGCAGCACGCGACGGTCTCATCTTACACGGTAAAAACACCCCCCGAAGCAATGTTCGGCGGACGAAGAGCCACACCCCTCGATCTCATATGATACTATGGCCATGAATGACGATCGAAAGATTCCCAGATCGGGAGTAATGGCAGATTATTCGGTCGGACAACTCGTCTACGTGAGGAATTTCAGCTGAAGACGGGCCTTCCATGTAAAACTTGAGTAGAAAAGGCTCTATGTTGGTTGACAAGAAGGTGTCATCCCTCTCAATACGTTGGATATCAATGCCCTTGAGTGTAAATATAACGAAATCACAAAACTCTCTTTGTGTATTGTGTAACTGCCCTTGTATTTGGTAGTAGAGGCTATGGTGGTGATTTGGAGCTTTCACACCAGGCTCCCTTTTCTTATTTTTCGCCTCATACTCCTTTGCGGTTTCAGTAGGCTTCAAGAACCTTTTGGAACGGGGACACTTTACGTCAATGAGGCCATTTGTTCCAAGTAGTCAGTCAGGGAATGCTGCTAGAAATCCGTCCTTCATATTAACGAATAAGCCGCACTTCTGCACATTGCAGTTTTCCTGTTCCACGTAGTTGTAAAGCAGCATCCTCATTGATTCTACCATATTCTGTTGCGGGTGAAGAAAGGTCTTAGGGTACACGATACTTGAAACAAGTCTGGCACTGTACGTTGTGGTACGACACCCACTAATATCGTAGTCCTTATAGAGCCTCATAATAGACCCTTTTCAAAAGTCAGAGTCCTCTTGTGGCAGTCCAAAAAGCTCCAATATTGCCGCTCTAATGGCGGTGATAGGAGATCATGCGCGGCTAAATCAAGCACCCTCGATTTCGCGCATCGAAGGTGACGTGAAACGGCCAACATCTTTTCCTTTTTCTGCTCTATGCTTTCGAAGACGTTCGATTTTTCTGGTGTGGAGAAACAGTGTAGTTCCGCCATTAGAGCGTCGGGTCTGGCTCTGCACAAGGTGGGTAGACTGACTTTCGGAAAGGGTCTATTTAATCATTACCTCGTCACCTCATATTGCTCTTCATCAACAGTAAGTACAATAGGCTACCGCCATGTTACAATCCAAGAATTGAAAAATTGAGTCCTTCAATCCTTCAATATGTTTATTATTTATGTAATGTTATTACGTTACATTACCTCGAGACGATCGACGTCCATCGTCGATCTTCAAATACTTATATAAGGGGGGGGGGGGGGGGGGGGCGATTGGTGGCCGAGTGCATGTCTAGCGCACTCCAGCTCGGAGCACGTGGAGCGAAAGCTCGCGCTGCAGAACCCACCCCGCCCCTGCCCGTTTCGATGTGGAAGAGCATCATACCGGCGTGCGGTCGTGTATCACTACTGCGTGGTGCACGTTAAAGACCCCAGGTTTGCGGTTGTACCGCACTGGCTAAATTGCTCATCTACACCTGAGACACACGCCCACTAAGGCAGACTAACTTCCGGCTGTATAAACATACACACAACAATTTGCACTTAGACGCACAATCACACGAACACAGCGTGCCGCCTCTTTTCTTTGGACCGTCTTTTTTTTTAACCAGCGCAAGCTCGCGCATTCTCTCTTTTGAGACGGTTAGAACTAACGTTGATTAGAACAGTCGCACATAAAACCCGCGTTTCTCCTACCCGGTCGCTTCCTCCTCTCATTATGTGTGGGGGGTTAAAACTAAATAAGCTATAATAATGGTGTATTATTCATATTTAGTTTCAGTTTCAGTCAGGGGAAAGGAGGTTCGCGGGAAGTAGGGCCAATAAATGAGCTGCGCTTAGAGTATCGGCACTCTCTTCCCCCACAGTGTTGTGGGCGCCGCCATTTTGGTGCTTTTGCAAAGCAGGCGCAACTGTCGATCGTCATGATTCAAAATTGCGACTTCCTCAGCATTAGATTCGGTGTTAGGAAGCTCATGTAATATTGCTTTGCTTTGTCACAAACTGTTGAAAGTGGAGGACGGAAAAGCGTTTCTTGTGATTTCAGATACAGCTTCAAATAACTGGCAACCATGATTTTAAGCCACAATATGGCCAAGTGTCGCTACTCTGAAGCATAGCTTATTTAATGACACTATTCATGCCCTTGTTCAAGAAGCTTGTAATACCTGGAGGGGCCATGACGTGAGCCCCGTGGATTCCACAAGCCACTACCTTTTGACACCTGCCTCTTCCTCATTGTTCCCGCTAGTGCCAGTAAATTAGCTACGCTTCAGAGTAACGACACTTGGCCATATTGTGGCTTAAAATCATGGTTGCCAGTTATCTGAAGCTTTATCTAAAATCACAGGAAACGCCGCGTCCTCCACAAATGTTTAAACAACCCGCGACAGAGCATAGCAATATGCTATCAGCTTCCTAGCACCGCATCTAATGCAGAGGAAGTCGCACATTTGGATCATGACGATCGGCAGTTGCGTTTGCTCTGCTCAAGACCCAAAATGGCGGCGCCCAAAACAATTTTGAGGAACGGAGTGCCGATACTTTAAGCGCAGCTCATTTAGTGACTCTAGGCATGAAGTGAACTTAAGTGTATTCTTTCCCTCTTCGTCTTTATCGAATATTGATTTCAATTATATCGAATATTGAACACTTTATATCACGCTACGCTTGTGTAATTATTTGTCTTAGATTTATTAGCCTGACCCAGTACTTAAACCGTTCATTTATCGATAGTAAATCTTCAAATATATTTTCTAAATGTGAAGGTAAAACGACACGGAGATTGATGATGATACAGACGGCAACGCCGCCCTCGAAAATTTTTTGAACTTAGAAATCAGCAGTTTTGTCTGCCATCCGCCAGGTAGCGCAACAAAACACCCAAACAGTTTTTAATTGTTTTTAAAATTAGCTAAGCTCTACAACTATCAAGAAACCAAAGCAAGATCATTGGGAAAATCTAATACATCGCAATGTATATCTATTCCATAAAATAAATGTTATTAGATACCAATAAATCTGTTTGATGTCCAAAAGAGATGTGCGTCAGAAACAGGTAAGTTTGAAGGGCTCCAGGAGCGTTATGACTTTGAAATTAAAAAAAAACCACCGTCCACCTCTTGGGCAACTATTGTAGTTCTAAATGTTATAAAAGATTTTACCATAGTTTAATTATTTACTCAGCGGCATTTGAACTACCATGACTCGAAGCACAAAAAAGTGCTACGTTTGATATAGAATATCTAAACAAAAATATTTTACACAACATTAAATTTTTTTCTGCATATTACCAATTATAAGCACTACATCTGTAGCTAATTTCATTGCCCTAGCGCTTGTCATTAAAAACATATTTTTGCTGAAAAATGTCAATTTTAGGGCAATATTTGGAAAGCTGAAAAAAACAAAGTAGTGCAAATACCAAAAAAGTATACCGTTACATTCTGCTCCGACATCATCTTAACAAAACTGCTCTATTGGAACCGGATTATATTTAATGAATCGTTCATAAAACATGAACCAGCGGAGCAAGTGAGGGTCCGCGCCATCATATTCGCAACGCTACAAATGCGCATGAACAGTATAAACTAATACATACATAATATCAAATGAAAGAGGATTGCATTGCCTTTCGAATGACATCAATCCCACAAAACAGTATTTAAAAGGAGATGAGTAATGACCTGCCA
The DNA here is from genome assembly GCA_013358835.2 of Ixodes persulcatus. Taxonomy (NCBI): domain Eukaryota; kingdom Metazoa; phylum Arthropoda; class Arachnida; order Ixodida; family Ixodidae; genus Ixodes; species Ixodes persulcatus. Next base: position 207,837 of record JABSTQ010009531.1, on the reverse strand, counting down.
AAAAGTACCTAAACTGCCACATTCAGTGGGACCGTGGCCTTAAGCGTTTCTGTACTCCGTTTTACGTTGGCCTTTCTGTACTTCCGTTCACTCGATTGCCTCTATCGAATAGTAGCGTTAAGTGGCGCTGCTGCCGGTACTGGGCACGTGCAGATGCTTCGCCTCAAGCGGGTTCCTGCGCAGGCGCAGTGCCCATACCCGGTGTGGGCGAACGCGGGGGTTTGTTTGTAAGCACTGTGTTCGTCGATAGGTGGTATTAGGGAGGGGGGGGGGGGGGGGGTTGGGGACGTGATTACGGAGCGAAAGATTAAGCGATTAAGCATGTGACTGGTCCAAGAAGCGCGTAGCTTCCACCGGACTGTCAGCGTAGAGGGAGGGGGGGGGGGGGGGGGGGAGTACGGCTCTCTTTCCGAGCGACAGCGAGGCACACGCGCTGCGGCCTCTGCGCGTGGACGGCGGGAAGCGACAGGGAGAAAAGCAAATGGAGCGCGCGGAGAACTCGCAATGGGGTGGGGGCTCCATTGTTTGCCCAGCCTGGCAAATAGGATAATCCAATCGGTGGGTCTCGGACGGGAAAAGCACACCACCCCTGGGAACGCGGCGGACGAGCCGGGACCGGGCAAGTCGGCCGCTTTCTTCGCTTGCACTGATGGGGATGACGAGGGTTCCCGGAGAATTATCGAATACCCGTTTATGCCCGCCTTTACTCCCGAGTTTGCGCGATATCGGCTGGAAGACAAGGCCGGAGCGTGACGTCATTGTCAGTGGATTCCCGACCCGCCCCAAGAGGCAAATTCACGCTCGCTCTCGACGAGAGATGCCGCAAAGCGGCAGACGCTGCCGTCTTGAAGTCGCCGCCTGCTCGCGTCACCCTCGTTGTGGGACACTGTAGAACACGCTGGCGACGACGCTGACGCAAGGTAGGCGACGCTGCGTGGGTCCACTTGCAATGACGTCGGAGGGGAAAGGGGGGGGGGGGGAACGGCGCAGGCCTGGTCCACTAGGTGGTATCGGTAAAAGTCAAGCGGAAGTAAACTGCCAATGAAATGGTACGAAGATTATTCCCAACCTAGGGTGCATCAATGTCCTGCTGTTTATGCTAATGCCGATGCCGTTTTTTTTTTCTTTTGTTTGTTTTGGTAGTGTTTCATGCCGACAGAGCGCGCTCTTTGAGAGAATGCAAAGAAATAGCTGATAACAAAATTCCGCAGTTGCACTGTCACTACCAAAAACTTGTGCCAGGAGGCGCGTTTTCACGCGCTCCAGAACAAAACAAAAATGCAACAAAAGCGTTAGGAAGAAAATGGTCAGATGTTATCCTCCTAAGCAAAGCGCGCATAACGGAAACCTATCCCAGCTAAAGACACTGGATCTGGGGAAAGTAGCGCCACTGCCTTCCCTGCCTGCTAGCCAAACACAAACAAATACAAACATACAGACGACCAAAGCACGGTGTCCGTTGCCATTGAAATCGCCATTTTGGGCCCTTCAAATCTTCAACGCTTCTAGAGGGTCGTCGTAATCTAGCCGCACCAAGGTCACCATGGAGGCTGGAGCATCATCGTACTGAAGGCGTTCTTCGCCCATACAAACTTATTTTCCACTGTGTATGCAATCAACTTATCAATTATGCCCAACTACACGAATCTCTTACTGGTTTATTGTTCTTCTTGCGTATGTCAAAACAGGAAGATTATTTTTCAGTGCCTCCAAGCAACGACACCGCATGTGGTGGTGGTGCGAAGATGTACGCTTGTTTCGCCGGTGTGTGGATAGCAAAATCTCGGTTTACAAGAAGCGTCTCCATAAAGCTACCCGTCACCAGCGAATTTAGATGGGCTCACCAAGAACAGAGAGGTCAAGGAGAAATTGCTTTTTTAATAAGCCAAAATGGCGACCATACAGGGAGCTTGTCGCTACCTTCACGCGATCCAGTTTATTTAGTTTAATTCCGACGAACTAGCTCAGAGTTGCGGGTAACACTTCAATGTTCGAATTTACCCTTTGATTTTTTTTTCCACTGCGAGGCGTTTCTTTCTGCCTTGTTTCTTTCCGCGAGCCCAAGGTTACACAAGATTAATGTCAGTAACTTTCTAATTAACACAAACAATAGTAAGGTACAGTCGCTGGGAGTTTATGAAGCGCAAAGAATGGAGAGTCATGGCCAGTTTATTAGAGCGTTTTAGTCTATCGTTCCGACGACTCCGATAGCGACCGATAGGCCTTTTCATAGCGATCCTCTATACTGACAAAGCCTTGCAGATCGCCAGGTAGAGCGGCAGACAACGGATGAGAGGAGAGCCAGGTGACGGGCGCCCCGCTGCGGCGAGACGCCGAAACATACTTCTCCCGAGCGATGGAATGTCCGCTCGCGCTCCTCGCGTTCCTTGCACTACCGCTTCTTTTCTCGGCGGGTTTGAAAACCATGTTTCGGGTCCTCGCCGCTGCAAAACCTGCACGCTGACGTCCCGCTGCACTGCCTCGTTAGGTGTTCCCCGGCTGGCTCCCAGTGCCGCCCGTCCCACTTCTCTCCGGCGCATCTCTAGGCACTCACGCGTGCGGGACGACAGGCACAGAACGCCAGAGCTTCCGCTGTTGCCAACGAAAACACTTCGCGTTTTGCCGGTGATATCTGAGCAGTTGGGCTCTGTTGAAAATTGAATTACTCGCGCGGCGGAGGATCGAAAATTCGGATATTGTGCGGATGATATTCCTCAAAGCAATTACAATATAATTTAATTGTTTTCTGAAAGAGAAAATATCACCGGACAATCCCTTTACGCTGTCGGAGTCATAGTTTGATCCACTAAAAGAAGTATGTCCCCACCGATAAAGGCAGGTTCACAAGCGTACATCAATTCAATTTAATTCAAGTTTATTTGTTTCATTTCATACAAGAAGAGAGGGAAGAGGGGAAAAAAATGTGCGGTTGCGGCATTCGTCGACAAAAAAAAAAACAGCCGAAGAACGAATTACGAAGTATGTTGCCTGGAACGTGTCTCAGACTAATGTTTTTGCCGCGTAAAAAAACAACTGCTTTTTTTTTTTTTGTTAGATGACGTCATGGAAGTGTCGCGCGGTCCCGGATGTGGCGGACGCCTTCTTCTCCTGTAGGTCGCTCTCGTACTTGGCAGTTGACGGAATCTTCGGCAGCCAGACGTTGGCACGCCGTGCACCGACAGCGACACTCGCGTTTGCACGTACTCCTTGTCCGAACTTTTAGGACCAGCCACCCCAGGATCACGACATCCAACTGCATGGCACTCCGGCTTCTTTGACTTCATTTGCTGCCACTTGGGGACCCCATTTGATGTCTAGGCGGGATAGGACGCTGGACACAGCAGTCGGAGCCGCGTTCCGGGCAGCGCACACACGAAGACGCAATGAGCGTGAACAGTTCTTAAGCGTCTAAACTGAGACTATAACTACGAACAGCTTAAATGGAAGCTGAAGAGGCCCTGGAATTCAAACAAAGAGGACAAGTTGTAATGTAGACGCCTTAACAATTATGTCTTAAGTTTTATTTCCATGTTATTAGTAGGAGCGTCGTAATTGCCAATTCACATTTCGACGTATAGAGCCGCCGGTTGCGGCGCGTGGACGGAGGAAAGGCGCGAGAGCGGGGAGAAAAAGGTATGCAAAAGTGACGTCATCAGCGGGGTCGGATGACCCTCGCTCGCCACAAATCTCGCTCGGGGATGCTGTCAATAACGTCACGACGCATTGGACAGATAACAGGCGGCAGAGAGGGTAGCAACATGCCCGGTAGCAATCGCTGTGCATATTTTTCTAAATAAATGCGGTTTACGTTTAACTCTGCGCCAAGTTAAACGTGATCACTGAATTCATGGAAGAAAAAGCTATAGAAGTACGTTAACTCGGATATCTTGAAAAGTGCTTCAGAATTCCCTTTAAGAAACGCAGGATGTAGCATACTACGTTCACGCTCCTTCATTCCTGATTTGTTTTTCGGGGTTTCTTATCGACGAACGGTGCAATGCCATCGTCTAAGGAGCGATCGTCAGACGTTGGAGACTCTCCACGCCCCATCGGAGGTGTTGAGTCCACGCATGCTCACAACGATTTCGCTGCGAGCGGGTCTATATCTGGCCCGAATTTCGGGCACTCGCGAGGCGCCCCTCTCGGCGAGTGCCCGTCCCCGCAGCGCTGGGGATTAATAACCCGGTCCCGAATTAGCTGCGCTTCGGACGCCGCGGCGGCCGCGTAAACCGCCCGCCCAGCGGACATTAGAGGCCAGCGCGTCCCGAACGGCGGGCTTCCGCGTATGAGCCACCTGGGAAAAAATCGGGACGCGCTCTCCCGCATTTAGGCTTAACTGAGCCCCCCGAGGACCACCGAGGCTGCCACGGCGTGTGGAGAGCGAACCGATATCGGCAGAAACTACGAACGCATCGGCCGCCGCCGGTTTACGGCAATTAGAGGATTGCCGCGAACCCCAGCGCATGCTCATTTTGTTTAGTCCGCCGAAAACCTATACTGTACGAGCCTTCGCGTTGAGTAGCCTATATATAGAATAGAGTGAGTGAGTGAGTGTAAACGTATCATTTAATGAGTGCGATAGCTCTTTTGCATAACGGCAGAGGGGCAAGCCTTCCACAAGTACGCGGGAAGCGAATCCAAGACCGCTTTACGGTGCAGTGGAGACCCGTAGAGGGAGTCCAGGGGTGCTGACTCCTAGATTTCATTGGGCATACGGGCTCCTGAGCACGCGGCGTCCCGATGCTAAAGTAGCGCCGGGCATTCTCGAAGACTCGAATATATTTTACTTACACCAAATTTATTTGAGTTTTGTCTGATTTGTTGTATTTGAGTCAGATTTATTTTATTTTATCGACATTAATTTTATTTCAAATAGGTTTATTTTAGTTACATCGGATTCAATTTATATAGATCAGAATTATTCTGTATCAGTTTCACTTTATTTACATCCGACATATTTTACTTAGATGAGATTTTTTTTTAGTGTAAGGTCGTCGCAAAGCCAGGGTTTTCGGCAAGGAAGATAGTGCTCTTAGCGCTCCCTAAGCTCCAAGGGGAGCCAAGTTGTGGCAAAACAAAAGGGGGAGAGGATGTAGGAAAGGAGGAGGCGGGAAAAAGTGGAAAGCGTGAAGTGTACGTCGGGCTTTAAGCCAGATTTAAATTCCTTTTTTTTTTTTCTAAATATATGGTTATAGTTTCATTTTAATAGACATTAAAAATAAATTATAGGGTGTTTCAATCAGTGTTGTAAGGAACGGCGTTCCAAGGAACGGCGTTCCTGGAACGCGTTCCTTGAAGAGGAACAAAGGAACGCCGCCGTTCCATCTTACATTGGTGGAACTGACACGGGAACTCGTTACGTTTCTACGGGAAATCCCGTAGAAACGTTCTTTTTCGTTCGTCCAATGAGGTAATTTTTATTTTATTTTTAACTCCAAAAAGTATAAAAACAATAACTTCACTAAGAGCAGGATCTCGTTAACATGTTTGTAACTTATTTTAGAGCTTCTTTTGTGGGGTCCTCGCTTGGTAACAGTGGGGTGTAGGCGAGCTGGTGGACATTGATTCTTTTTTTTTTTTCAGTGCCCAAGACCGCGACACAAAAAACAAAACTTGGTCAAAAAATAAAAAAAGACAAAAAGAGGGACCTGTCAAACTCAGCTACTTTCTTTGCTTCCACGAATCCTTATACACCCAGAAATCTAAGGCCGACCACAGCCGTCACTGAACGTCCACTAAGAGACCTACAGTGACAACAAAAGACCAGGTTACCAGACATCAAACGCACACTTGTAGCTCGAACATTGGTCACACAGAATATACACAAAAATTGACCTTTATTCCCTCTTCCCTTCTTCTTCACCTTCAAACTGAACAAGCAATCCTACCTTCCCAAAGAGGGACTGGTAGTTTTCAAGACTGAGCTTTCAAAAGCCTACCCTCTTCTCCACTTAATCGTCTTGCGGACAGCAACATCGAGAGGCAACTGTTTATAAGTTCAAGCAATGGACTTATACTTAAAGATGCTGTTGCAAAAACGCTCATACAATGTGAGGTAACCCTTTAACAAAGAAGGATAAAAGTAACCCCGCTTCCTCCTTCCAGTCTCACAGTACATTTGGCTCGTCTGACTTGCCTCCCACAAACAGGAATATGGTAAAACGCTGAGATTTCTAAACGTGAATATATCAACAAATATAACCTTGCTTCTGGTTCTTTTCTTCTCCTGGTGTCATTCTATTACGGCATTCAAATTCGTATGTCGCCATTTGATGGGACATTTATATATAAAAAACAACTTCGTTTGATCTAACCAAATATAGGATTTGCACAATACAAAAGTTACATATATGTAACGATACGTTCCATTTTTTTTTTAACGTTAACGGGAACGAGTTCCTCTCTCACACATGGAACTTGTAACGGGAACGCGTTCCAAAAAGCAGGAGGAACGAGGAACGAGCTTTCGTTCCTCTTTTTGAGGAACGTGTACAGCACTGACCTCAATGGACTTGAGCATCCATCATAATTGTCCATCAAAACCTTCTCAAGCGGCTACATCAGCACATGGAGTCGCCTTTTATGCGACAGGGATGGGGGTAACCAGAAACGAGAATGCTTATATACTCGATATGATTGAGCGAACTTTTATTACGCCCCTTAATTCCAATTTGCTTTTATTTTTTCCGGTTTTACGTTTGCGTTTTTGTTTTGTTTTGTTTTTTACACAAAATCTTGCCGTTCGCCATGTTGATGAACTCTCGCCTTGTCTATCTACGTTCGGAGGCAATGTTTTCCAAATCGGTAATTTATTTATTGATTTATTTTTACGTTATGATCGACTCCCGACACAAGACAACTTCTCGGCAAAAAACAAAAACACACACACACACACACACATCGGAGTAAGCCTGAGTTGATACAGCCCAAACTACATCTGCGATCGTACTTATCGAGTTTCGTCATCGGCGGAGCCACATATCATATGCTTCAGCGTTTCACCGCCACTAAAAACGACGCCAGTAGCGAAGCGTCTGCGGATGAATGGATGGATGGGTGCTAACGGCTGTACCCTTTATAGCGGACGGTAGCTTGCGCCACCAGCCGTGTAAACAAATGGCGAAAGTGGCGGACGAGGTTCATCCACATGACGGAACGCGGCTTACCGGAAGGGAAAAGGCATTTCGCGGAACCGCTCTAGCTGTATAACTTGGGCGTTCCTGTGATTAGAAGAAGCGCAGGACGCGGTTTTATCTCTTCTTTTTTTTTTTCAAATACTTTAAACCGGCCCTTAGCTTCTTCGTCCACAGTTAGTGGCTCGGTTTGTGTCCCCGCTGATCGAGGGCATCTCGCTGTTCGGACCGCCGGGCGTCGAGAGTGTTTCTGTCACGGGGCCTGCGGCGAGCGAGCGATCGCGCAGCTGGAAGCCGACAGCTGACTCTGACACCGGCTCCCAAACAAAGGCCTCTTCGTTTTGTTCTTTGTTTGTGTGTGTGTGCGTCCGGGGGGGGGGGGGGGTGTCAGCCTCACCAAATGTAGGCTCATAAACTCGCCGAGACGACAGCAGTCGATGTCGGGGGCCCTCTTAAGCGCATCTGCGCCCCGAATAACCGTCGTCTTTCTGTCGGCAGCGTCGGCCGTTCGATGCGAACGGTTTTTTATTGTTTTTTTTTTCTTATTTGTGTGTGTGTGTGGAGGGGGGGGGGGAGGGGAGGACGAATGAGACAGAAAGAGTGTGCATCAAAAGTCGAGCGATCGGATTCGCTGGAAATTCAATTGAGAGTCGTACATCCTTTCCGGCGGTGGCTGCAGGACCTCGCTACACGGTCATTGAGACACTGGCATGCGCAATATATTGGCGAAGGACGCCGCGTGTCGTGCGCATCTTGCTATGTCGAGTTTATCCCCGTAAAAAGCAAACCTCTACACTCTGAAAAATTGAGCAGTCCCGTGTGGATGCGTAGTACGCAGTATTGACCACTTTAAAACGGCAGTCAAAGTGCGCGTACATCGTGCGAAACGCACAGTGTTCTCTGGAGGCACGATGACATGTGCGGACACGCGCGTTCTAAGCATGTTTACTTCATTCATGTCTGCAGACTGTCTTTTGTCAGACCAATGTGGCAGAAGGACCGTCGTTGGAATCAAGGTTCAGGCAGTGTCCGCACGCCGCCTTTTGTACGCTGAATTAGCACCGCGGCTATACTGTATTCTTCTTGGGTATCTCGCAATTTAAGTGGAGCAGTCATGGAGGGTGACGCTGTCGTCAAAGCGGAAGCCCTCTAACGGTGTCGACGTGAGACTCGGGCGGCGTGATGCGACGCGTCGCCGCGAGGGCGGCCATCTGGCGGACGCTACGCGAGGCTCATGTGAGCATGCAGCTGTCCTCGACGCGTGCGGTTTGTTACACCGGGATCACGCTACTTATATACCGTGCAAAAAGAACAGTCCGCGACGCGAGTCGGCGAAATATTCGTGGTTCGAATGCCGTGTGCCAAGTTTTCTCCTCGAACTCATTGCCATGCGCTGGCATTCGAAGCACGCATTTCGCGGTGACTCGCGTTCGAATATGTTTTCACGTTGTCTTTTGTGTGATGTATAAGCAGTGTGACCCCGATTTTAGGCTGTGCATTAAGGCAGCTGGCGTGGCTTCGTGGTAGCGCGCTCGCCCCACAATCAAAACGCCCAAAACCAAATCCCGGAAAAAGAAAAAAAAACCGCGACGAGTTTTGGTGTGAACAATAAAAGGATCGCAGCAAATGACGAGGCTGGGAATACGATTAGACTTGAAAAATGCGATGCGCGTTGGGGCAATGGGCAAGTGAACCACCGTGTTTCTTGACCCTGTGCACGTAGTGTTTTGGAGAACTAATCCTATTCTTAGCTTCGCCGTTCGCTGGAATGCTTCTATTCGCCGCGACAATACTTTGTGTAAGCTTAAACGTGCCACGAGGAGGTTTCTGATATCTCCTAAATATGGCGATAACTCGCTCTAAGAACCCTAGAAATCCAAAAGCCATAACGATGCGCGGCCGATTTCTCCATTAAAAATCGATCGAAGATCGCAACACACCGAGGTGATCTCCGGCGATGGGAGGAGTACTGTACCGGCAGCCTGGACGGCATGTGACCAAAGAAGACGCGACATTTCGTTGAGATTAAAAATGCTGTTATCACAAAATGTGTATGCTTTTGTAGATGATTGAAGCCAGAAAGCTTAACAGAACGAATAACTGGGCTAGTTGGTATGTATTCATAGTGTAAACAACGCGACTGACAAGGACGAAGAAAGACTGGACGACACAAACGACTGACTGACAACTGACTTTTTTTTTTCTTCATGGAACCAAGAAGGAACAAACAAAAAAAAACCTCCACTCAAGAGGCAATCGCGACCGCGCATAACAAAGGCTTTTCGCGCCTTTACAACATCTTGTCTAATCAATGACGCAGTGCACACCCATCATCCCTATCTAAAACTTCTGCCTCGCTATGTAACATCGCCAAGGATGCTTGACTCACGCAGGTTGGGCCTGCCTCCCTTACATTGAGTGCCTCGACAATATTCCGTGACTTTTGGTCTTTGTGTCTAAACAACACGACGGCCTTCTCCAATACCGGGTGGCAAGAACAGTCTCTGCAACGCAATGCCAAGGCAGTGCTCGTTTCGTCCAGTCTTTCTTCGTCTTTGTCAGTCGCGTTGCTTATATCATAAAGCAAGAAAGAGTAGTAAAAAAAAATATTTTTTCTGTGTAGAGTGAACATATTAATGCAATAATCGTCTCAAAAACAGCAAACTTTCTTCTTTTTTTTTTTGGCCGGAGGAGTTATGCGTCCGGTCGCCAGCTCTCAAGCGCTCCAGCGCGCGCTCTCTGGGTTGAATCGTAGCCCGGGCTGTGGGGGCAACGAGCTACGCGCATTCGTGATATCACTCCGTATTTATCACGTGATATCACTCCCTATCACACGTATTTACGGGCGTTTAGGCGGACATAATCCCGACGTATAGCGGGCGTCGGGACGAGTGCTCTCTGGACGCCTCGAGGTCGGCGTAAATACCCGCGTATTCGGCGATCCGAACGAGACAGACTTCAGCGTATTTCGGCGCGGCGTGTCCGGAAGCGTGCGGCGCGATGCCGGCCAATCAGCTCCCGAGTTGACAGCCGGAAGTTGCTTGAGGATCGGCTTGAATAGCTAGGGGGATCGGTGGCCCAGTGAGCTAGCGCGCACCAGCTCGGAGCACGTGAAGCGAAAGCTCGCGCTGCGGAACCCAGGAATCCTGGGTTCAATCCCTACCCCTGCCCGTTTCGATCTGGAGGAGCATCGTACCGGCGTGCGGTCGTGTATCACTACTGCGTGGTGCACGTTAAAGACCCCAGGCTAGCGGTTCTACTGCACTGGCTAGATTTCTCATCTGCAGCTGGGAGACTTGTTGCCCGTTGGGGCAGACTAAGCTCTATAGAACTTGGTTTGCCTCAACGGGTGACGAGTCTTCCAGCTGTAGATGAGCAATTTAGCCAGTGCAATACAATGGCTATAGCCTCGGTTCTTTAACGTGCACCACGCAGTAGTGATACACGACCGCACGCCGGTATACGAGGCTCATCCATATCGAAACGGGCAGGGGTGTGGATCCGAAATCGCTATCTCTCTTTTAAACGAGCGGTGAACAACTGAGACAGAAGAAAACACCATCTATGTGGCGGACGAGGTCAAAGAAAATATAAACAGAAGGGTTTTGAGCAGAGATCGCGGCCCTCTTCCTGCATCATGTTGGCAACATGGCGATTTCAATAAACATTTATAAAACAGGTGTTAACAAATTAGGCTTTCGTGGTTGATTAACATTTTGTTATTTCTGTCTCCTTGCGGAGAGAAATAATAGAGCAGCCGATCTACGTTTTGCCTTTTTTTCATGAAAAATACGAGTCGGGCTACACTGCACCAAACGCCGAGGAGACTGTCGACATAAAGCGCCGTTTGTGGTTTGGCGACCTTCCCCTCTTTCCTTCTGTGAAAAAAAAAAAGCGCCCGCCAAATGCCGTGTTTACGCTCGCTGAAACGCGCGTAAATTCGTCGAGAATACGCCCTATGTGGGTTGTTCTTAGGAGCTGCGCTCTAAAATGCTACTACCAACGCCAGATTGCGCAGCGCGTGTAACTAGGTTCCCTGCATGCTTCTTGGTGGTTGGGTATTTTAGCAGTAGGTCCATTCTTATCCCTGCCCGTTCCGATCTGGATGAGCATCGTACCGGCATGCGCGTAAGTATCACTACTGCGTGAAAGCCCCCAGAATAGCGATTGTACTGCGCTGACTAGATTGCTCATCTACAGCTAAGAGACAAGTCGCCCGTTCAAGCAGACTAAGCAGACTGTACAAACATACACACACGTCCCCCCCTGGGACCATTCGCGGCGAGAAGTTTGGGTATCGCCGCCTGGTGGAATTTGTTCACAACCCCGAGTGAGGATACTTGAACTTCCTCCGCTGGTGCAAGCACGTGCAATGCCAAGCTTCTATGCACTATGAAAATAAAACATAACCGCGTGGGTACCACGTGCACTACCCATAGTGAGTAAAGCAGAAGCGCCCTAGCAAGTTCCTCACCACGAATAGGAGGTATTCACTGGACGCCATATTTGAGGTCGATGTTTTAGGGCGCGTGCTCAAAGCGAGCTCGCATTAATGGGCCGCTGAGACCGGCAATCGTGATGGTGCAGAATGCACGTTGCAAAAGAAATGTACACAACTATGGCCACCAGTGAGCACTCACTGTAGCTGCAGCCAGTTTCAAAGGGTCATCCCAGTGACATACGGGCAGGTCTTCCAGTAATGGAGGTTTTCCTTTCAAGCGCGCTAAAAGTAGCCGAAACCCACGATGTGTGCTTCCGTCTATTCTATTTCGTACTTCATCCACAGCGTATCGCACGAAAAACACACTTCGTCTCTACGCTCGCCATGTGCAGTTCGCTTTGGGCGGGCAACGCGTGCGGCGCCGAAACTCGGCTATCTTTCTTCCTCCGAAAAACAGAACGTTGGGGTCCGGCAGCACGTCCCCTCGACCGAGCGGACTACACGGAACTCCTGTCGCATTTCGCCTTACGACGTGGACCGCAGCGGGCGTTACCGAGCCCCGCAGTCCAGCGGTGTGAACGATGATACGGCAACTCAACGCCTCTACAGTGTCGCTGCTGTCCGCAGTGCGCCGGAGCCGCTCTGCATCGCGCACGCGCTGACTTTCACGCGAACCTGGTTTCCCAGCACGCGCAGTGACCCCACCGGGCAAAGCGGGGCTTGCTGGCACGCTTGGAAAGAGCGCGTTGGTGTACATTCCACGCGGGCGCCGCCATCTTGAATCGAGGAACTTCCTATATGAGGGAAAACATCGTTTTGCTCTCGCCGCACCACTGGCAGAAGCTCCCGTTTTAATCGCCGCTGTCTCTCATTCTTGTTTCGCCTTTTCTATACTATTTCACATGTTTCAAATTGTATTGTAGTGCTTTTTTTTTATTTCGCCCCGCATACCGGATTAGTCAACTTCGTGAATGCAGACGAAAGTAAGCGAAAGAGGTCTTTACACCGACACTCGGTGTCGGTGTATAGACGAAAGTAAGCCAAAGAGCTCGGCGTCGTTCTGAGGTCACCGCCTCTCCTAAGCAAGAAGCAGACGACTTGCTTCCCGCATACTTGTTTCCGCTTGAAGTCCGACCGATGCCTACACTGCGATCCAGCGGAGCCAATCACTAGAAGTGATTGGTTTAGTTGCTGACAGGAAGCGCGCAGAAGACATGCGCATTATGACGATGTCACTCTTGGCGCTGCCGAGTGGGCTCCATCGGTTTGTGGCCTCCCACCTCACCATAACGCCACGTGACACTCGTGTCCGGGATTGGATTGGCTGGGGATGGCTCGCGGCGTCAACCACGGTCCATCGTAGCCGAAATGGAAAGCCGGAAGAGCTCGGGATCGCCCTGAACGGGAAAGAGTGGACGGTGCGTGGATCTTCCGTCCCAAAAGTGAAACAAAGACTCCGGTCCGGGCGGGACACTGCGGTCGGACTTTGAACACACACACATACGAGAACGAAAGAACGAAAGCAGAACAAGGTGCGCTGATACTCCAACTTCCCTTGGCCGGGCTCGTCTTTCGGGGTTTGTCCTCGCGCGATCGTGATTCGACGTTCTGGGTGTGCGGGTTGTTTGGCGGTTTCCGATGTCGTTGTTTTTCTTGTCGGTCAGAGAAACGAACGTGCCGTTCGCTACTGCCCATTGTGCTTCCCTTACGCTCTTTTTTGCCCAGGAACCACGCTGTCGTTCCTTACCCGGGGAACACACGCTGTGTCTTTGTTTTGCGTTCGCAAAAAGCTAAACCGGGAGCTGAATACGTGACTGGACGTCCCTTCTCTTTTGTTTGCGTGTTTGTTGTGGGTGTATACGGTCGCATTTGATCCCATTGTTGCGGACGCCGGGCCTTCCGACAGAACGGACGACCAGCGTCTCAGTTTCAATGTGTCGAGAATCTCGAGGAGGGTTTTGGACCAGCTGGGGACTAGCCTTTTTAGTTTCGGAAATGGAATGAAGAAGGTATTTCGATGAACGACGAGGTGATATCCCCAGATGGTAAGTGCGCCGGAACGGGTACGGAGAAAGCCGAGTGCATCTTCGCTTCCATCACGCGGGTCAAGACTTTACACCATTCCAATGTTTAAAAAAACACTGACAACCCGCAAAAAAAAAAAAAAAAAAACTTTTTTTACATTTTTGTTAGGCGATTTATTGTGATGTGATGAGACTACCCAATCAATATTTTGCTGCAGCGTCACGATATTTTCAATAAAGTAAAAAAAAAAACGCAACTGCTCTAAACCAAAACCAAAACTGGACTGGGGAGGAAGAAGGAATATAGAGGGGTAGAAAGTAACCGGAAATCACGTGAGTCTGCAATTTTGTTTTTAATCAACATTTTTGGAGTTTGGTATTATATTTTCCGTCTATTTTTAGTATTGAGTGTGTGTCTTCGATGACCTACGAAATAATTATCTTTGGTGGTGGTGTCTAAACCACCGAAAATGGCACATGACTGCGAAGAGAAGACAGTGAGCACGACACAAACCAGCCAGTTCTTAATCGGCAATTTTCGGGCGAAAAAAAAAAAACGAATTTCGAGCCACAAACTGTGTTGTGGGTAGCATGGGCTCCCAAATGTCACGTAAAAATAAAAACCTTGGCAAGCATAAACACCCTGTCAGTGCCCGTGTAAAAGTCCGGAGCCCAGCAGCCCAGCGTGCGATCTCCTCAGGCGAGCACGCGCGTTTTCGTCACCTCGGAAAGCGAGCAGATCACGCGCCATACGCACGACCCCTGAAAATAGAACCGGCCAGGAGCCCTTTTTTGGAAAGGTCTATGCGCCGACAAACTGAGCGAGAGAGAGAGGAAAAGACGACAGCGCGAGGGGACATCAGGACGCCCAGTTGTGATCGGAATGATTAGTGAGTAGACCTAAAGCTATCTGTTTTTGTCTCCACTTCACTCGTTGAACGCATGAGAAGGCGGAACGTTGACGTCCAGCGTTTCGCTTTCGAACGTGTTCGACGGGTGCAGCGGAGACGAACGCCACTAGCTTTAGGTCTACCACGGTACCCCCTAATCCTTCCAATCAGAGCTTGGCGTTCTGACGTCCCCTCTGATTTCCTCCCCGCTCGAAACTGAGAGAGGAAAAGACGACAGCGCGAGGGGACATCAGGACGCCCAGTTGTGATCGGAATGATTAGTGAGTAGACCTAAAGCTATCTGTTTTTGTCTCCACTTCACTCGTTGAACGCATGAGAAGGCGGAACGTTGACGTCCAGCGTTTCGCTTTCGAACGTGTTCGACGGGTGCAGCGGAGACGAACGCCGCTAGCTTTAGGTCTACCACGGTACCCCCTAATCCTTCCAATCAGAGCTTGGCGTTCTGACGTCCCCTCTGATTTCCTCCTCGCTCGAAACTGAGAGAGGAAAAGACGACAGCGCGAGGGGACATCAGGACGCCCAGTTGTGATCGGAATGATTAGTGAGTAGACCTAAAGCTATCTGTTTTTGTCTCCACTTCACTCGTTGAACGCATGAGAAGGCGGAACGTTGACGTCCAGCGTTTCGCTTTCGAACGTGTTCGACGGGTGCAGCGGAGACGAACGCCGCTAGCTTTAGGTCTACCACGGTACCCCCTAATCCTTCCAATCAGAGCTTGGCGTTCTGACGTCCCCTCTGATTTCCTCCTCGCTCGAAACTGAGAGAGGAAAAGACGACAGCGCGAGGGGACATCAGGACGCCCAGTTGTGATCGGAATGATTAGTGAGTAGACCTAAAGCTATCTGTTTTTGTCTCCACTTCACTCGTTGAACGCATGAGAAGGCGGAACGTTGACGTCCAGCGTTTCGCTTTCGAACGTGTTCGACGGGTGCAGCGGAGACGAACGCCGCTAGCTTTAGGTCTACCACGGTACCCCCTAATCCTTCCAATCAGAGCTTGGCGTTCTGACGTCCCCTCTGATTTCCTCCTCGCTCGAAACTGAGAGAGGAAAAGACGACAGCGCGAGGGGACATCAGGACGCCCAGTTGTGATCGGAATGATTAGTGAGTAGACCTAAAGCTATCTGTTTTTGTCTCCACTTCACTCGTTGAACGCATGAGAAGGCGGAACGTTGACGTCCAGCGTTTCGCTTTCGAACGTGTTCGACGGGTGCAGCGGAGACGAACGCCGCTAGCTTTAGGTCTACCACGGTACCCCCTAATCCTTCCAATCAGAGCTTGGCGTTCTGACGTCCCCTCTGATTTCCTCCTCGCTCGAAACTGAGAGAGGAAAAGACGACAGCGCGAGGGGACATCAGGACGCCCAGTTGTGATCGGAATGATTAGTGAGTAGACCTAAAGCTATCTGTTTTTGTCTCCACTTCACTCGTTGAACGCATGAGAAGGCGGAACGTTGACGTCCAGCGTTTCGCTTTCGAACGTGTTCGACGGGTGCAGCGGAGACGAACGCCGCTAGCTTTAGGTCTACCACGGTACCCCCTAATCCTTCCAATCAGAGCTTGGCGTTCTGACGTCCCCTCTGATTTCCTCCTCGCTCGAAACTGAGAGAGGAAAAGACGACAGCGCGAGGGGACATCAGGACGCCCAGTTGTGATCGGAATGATTAGTGAGTAGACCTAAAGCTATCTGTTTTTGTCTCCACTTCACTCGTTGAACGCATGAGAAGGCGGAACGTTGACGTCCAGCGTTTCGCTTTCGAACGTGTTCGACGGGTGCAGCGGAGACGAACGCCGCTAGCTTTAGGTCTACCACGGTACCCCCTAATCCTTCCAATCAGAGCTTGGCGTTCTGACGTCCCCTCTGATTTCCTCCTCGCTCGAAACTGAGAGAGGAAAAGACGACAGCGCGAGGGGACATCAGGACGCCCAGTTGTGATCGGAATGATTAGTGAGTAGACCTAAAGCTATCTGTTTTTGTCTCCACTTCACTCGTTGAACGCATGAGAAGGCGGAACGTTGACGTCCAGCGTTTCGCTTTCGAACGTGTTCGACGGGTGCAGCGGAGACGAACGCCACTAGCTTTAGGTCTACCACGGTACCCCCTAATCCTTCCAATCAGAGCTTGGCGTTCTGACGTCCCCTCTGATTTCCTCCTCGCTCGAAACTGAGAGAGGAAAAGACGACAGCGCGAGGGGACATCAGGACGCCCAGTTGTGATCGGAATGATTAGTGAGTAGACCTAAAGCTATCTGTTTTTTTCTCCACTTCACTCGTTGAACGCATGAGAAGGCGGAACGTTGACGTCCAGCGTTTCGCTTTCGAACGTGTTCAACGAGTGCCCAACAAGACGAACGCCGCTAGCTTTAGGTCTACCACGGTACCCCCTAATCCTTCCAATCAGAGCTTGGCGTTCTGACGTCCCCTCTGATTTCCTCCTCGCTCGAAACTGAGAGAGGAAAAGACGACAGCGCGAGGGGACATCAGGACGCCCAGTTGTGATCGGAATGATTAGTGAGTAGACCTAAAGCTATCTGTTTTTGTCTCCACTTCACTCGTTGAACGCATGAGAAGGCGGAACGTTGACGTCCAGCGTTTCGCTTTCGAACGTGTTCGACGGGTGCAGCGGAGACGAACGCCGCTAGCTTTAGGTCTACCACGGTACCCCCTAATCCTTCCAATCAGAGCTTGGCGTTCTGACGTCCCCTCTGATTTCCTCCTCGCTCGAAACTGAGAGAGGAAAAGACGACAGCGCGAGGGGACATCAGGACGCCCAGTTGTGATCGGAATGATTAGTGAGTAGACCTAAAGCTATCTGTTTTTGTCTCCACTTCACTCGTTGAACGCATGAGAAGGCGGAACGTTGACGTCCAGCGTTTCGCTTTCGAACGTGTTCGACGGGTGCAGCGGAGACGAACGCCGCTAGCTTTAGGTCTACCACGGTACCCCCTAATCCTTCCAATCAGAGCTTGGCGTTCTGACGTCCCCTCTGATTTCCTCCTCGCTCGAAACTGAGAGAGGAAAAGACGACAGCGCGAGGGGACATCAGGACGCCCAGTTGTGATCGGAATGATTAGTGAGTAGACCTAAAGCTATCTGTTTTTGTCTCCACTTCACTCGTTGAACGCATGAGAAGGCGGAACGTTGACGTCCAGCGTTTCGCTTTCGAACGTGTTCAACGAGTGCACAAGACGAACGCCGCTAGCTTTAGGTCTACCACGGTACCCCCTAATCCTTCCAATCAGAGCTTGGCGTTCTGACGTCCCCTCTGATTTCCTCCTCGCTCGAAACTGAGAGAGGAAAAGACGACAGCGCGAGGGGACATCAGGACGCCCAGTTGTGATCGGAATGATTAGTGAGTAGACCTAAAGCTATCTGTTTTTGTCTCCACTTCACTCGTTGAACGCATGAGAAGGCGGAACGTTGACGTCCAGCGTTTCGCTTTCGAACGTGTTCAACGAGTGCACAACAAGACGAACGCCGCTAGCTTTAGGTCTACCATGGTACCCCCTAATCCTTCCAATCAGAGCTTGGCGTTCTGACGTCCCCTCTGATTTCCTCCTCGCTCGAAACTGAGAGAGGAAAAGACGACAGCGCGAGGGGACATCAGGACGCCCAGTTGTGATCGGAATGATTAGTGAGTAGACCTAAAGCTATCTGTTTTTGTCTCCACTTCACTCGTTGAACGCATGAGAAGGCGGAACGTTGACGTCCAGCGTTTCGCTTTCGAACGTGTTCGACGGGTGCAGCGGAGACGAACGCCGCTAGCTTTAGGCCTACCACGGTACCCCCTAATCCTTCCAATCAGAGCTTGGCGTTCTGACGTCCCCTCTGATTTCCTCCTCGCTCGAAACTGAGAGAGGAAAAGACGACAGCGCGAGGGGACATCAGGACGCCCAGTTGTGATCGGAATGATTAGTGAGTAGACCTAAAGCTATCTGTTTTTGTCTCCACTTCACTCGTTGAACGCATGAGAAGGCGGAACGTTGACGTCCAGCGTTTCGCTTTCGAACGTGTTCGACGGGTGCAGCGGAGACGAACGCCGCTAGCTTTAAGTCTACCACGGTACCCCCTAATCCTTCCAATCAGAGCTTGGCGTTCTGACGTGCCCCTCTGATTTCCTCCTCGCTCGAAACTGAGAGAGAAGGTGACAGCGCGCCAGCTGCCTTTATCTCTACCCACTCTTTGAACACCCAACACCTGCGTCTGGCTTTTGACGTTCGCGTTCGAACACCTTCGAACAGTGAGTAAAGTGGAAGGCAAAACCTCTGCGTCTCTCCACTAATCCTTCCAGTCAGAGCTCGGCTCTCTGGCGTTCCCGCCCGCTTTTTTGTACTCCTTTCACTCAGTGTATACCCTTGTGGTCGTTGACAGAATGAGAACGGCAGGGAGGCCCTTCCATTGTCCCGCCTTCTGCACGAGCTCTTCAATGACGCTTCGGCGTCTCGTGAGCCTCCATGCGTGCACGCGCAACCAAAGCACGGCGGAAGGCAAGGAGCGCGTGAAAGAGACCGGGCGTTCGAAAGAGACGCCCTGCCTGTTCTCACGTTGCCGGCGACGCGCGCGATCGAAAGCGTCGCTGTGGTCGGCCTTCCACGATTGGCCGAGTGCTGACTATGACGTCGGTAAGGAATTTCTCATCGACGGAAATAAGAGGAATGTAAGAACTTCAATGTTGACGGTGTTGGCTGGGTTGGTTTCAGAGCGCCATGATTTCGAGCTTCCACCATGTTCATTACAAACACCATCGAACTTGTTGTTCGCAAGGGGATGACGTCACGAGAGGGAACCATATGAGGGTGCTACCGAAACATCTCGCCGCCAATAAGGAGTATTCACTGGGCGCCATATTTGTGGGTGCTGTTTAGAGCGCATGCTCAGAACGAGCCCACATTAATAGGCTGCTAAGACCGGCAATCTTGAGGGTGCGGAATGCACGTTACAAAAGAACTGTAAGCTCGCCATCAGCACGCGCTCAGCAGTCGCGCACACAGCTATGGCCGCCAGTGAATACTTCCTATAAACCAACACACTGTTTACAAACAAGCCCGCTTTGCCCACAACAGGTATGGGCACTGCGCATGCGCAGAAGCCAAATTTGGGAGGAATGAAGCATTAGCGCATGCGCAGTACCGACAGCAGCGCCACCGCGGTCGTATGACGTCAGCAAGTTGAGTAGGTCTATACTAGCCTATACAAGGTAAACCACGGGGAATAGAAAACATTAAAATTTTGCGCTGCTTCCTTGACAGAGCAAAGAATTACTCGAGCTTGATCATGAACGACCAGGGTTCACAAAATACGTCCCGCACAAACCACTCAATAAATAACTTCTGCTAATTGTTTTTTTTTTTTTTCATTTTGCATTACATTTAAGTTAAAGGGGACGAGACTCGGCAAACGAGCGCGTAGCACAGGCGCTAGCTTACATGTATCTCGCGCGATGTCTGACGTCAATGAGACGAGAAGACACATTGTATGACTTGACACCACTCTCGCCGGCAGGTTTTTTGTAGCTGTTCTCAGTGGCTAGTGAAGCTTTACTCACGCGCCAGGTCACAGCCGGCACTGCCGACCTTCTCTTGTATTACCGAGGTGTCGAGCCTTTGAAGCGGGCATTGACGAGCCTCCACAAAGGCCTACGCTGGAGAGAAGGACGCGCCGAGAATCTAAAATGGCAATAGCCTGTCCTGTTGCGGTAATGATGAAGCGAAGTGAACAAAATAAGAGGAAACAAAACCTGAAGGACCATTACGGCGGCTCCCATGCACAGCTGCCATGAAGCCTCCATGTTATCCGACTGCCACCGCACCGACCTGCAAGTTCGAGCCCAGCTGGGGCGCTAACTTTCTATATAATCGTTACGTAGTATAACCTTAACGTTGTGTGACGTCCCCAGAATGTCGCCCGTCCTTGACGCTTCACGACGACTTTTTCATGGAAAAACGACTCAAAACCAATTTTGCGTTCAAACGGATCCGCATGTTAGACCTACGAAAGAGTGACTGTACAAGTTCGCTCTTTCAAATAACCTGAGCACTCCTCTTTCTGTAATTGGCATCTATCGACCAGCGGTCCAATCAGGCGACCGGCGTTATTTACGACTCGTACCACACGCGGTCCCAATTAGGCGACCTTTGGCCTCATCTCGGGGCACACACGCCGCGCATTTTCAGCCAAGTCTGGCATCGCTCTTTCTCTGGGTTCTTTTCTTCGTATTATTATATTATTTTTTTGGCCAAGTGAGGGAGAGCAGTGTTCAAGCAGGGTTCCGAACCAACTCGTTAGGAGCCGCGTGACGCTGAACGTCGGTTCACTGGACTGCAACCGTTTGCCTCCAACATTTGCAGACCTGTTACACACACACACACACATATACACACACGCACACGTGCACACACACACACACACACGCACGCACGCACGCACGCACGCACGCACGCACGCACGCACGCACAACTCATACGCGAAATGCTGTTTCCGCGAAGTTGATTAAAGGGGTACTCCGGCGATTTCTTCATGGTCCCCGATTTGCTTAAAATTTTGCTAAACTCGACAACCAACATCGCTAAAATAGAATCCCAAATATCAGGTCAAAATATTATTTTTTCGCAAAGTTATTGAATTTACAATTTTGGTCCTCACCGTGTTTTTCGCACTGAAAGTTTCTACTGGCAACAACGAAAAAGTGACGTCAGTGGAAGGCATGGGTTCACTCTTGGGACTGTAGAATTTGTTCCCAACTGATTGGAAGCAGTTTCATGGTGTCAAATGAATGCTTTGGAAGCTCGCTCCAGTACCCCCGCACCTGCACGGAACAAATGATTGGCATATTCTATTTTTTAGACTGCTTGCTCGACTGGCAAGCCTGCCCGCCACTGACGTCACGGCACTGAAAAGTGCGGGTATATTTGAATGTTGGTTTTTTCATCTTTTTCATTTGCCGATTACGCAATAACTATTATGAATTTCGCGATACTAAATAGCATACCGGAAAGGGTAAAGCCCGGGGAGTCAGAAAATATACTTAGTTGAGGTAGCTCAAAAAATCGCCGGAGTACCCCTTTAAGCAGCCGTATATTTAACGTCGTTTGCACTGAGGAGTTTAGTTTAGAAAATAAAATATTATGTGAGGATTTTGTGTACATACAAGTAGAAGCTGCCACTAGAACCTAAGCATGTGAGCCGTGCTTTTCGTTTAACCCAGTGCACAGGAAGGATAATAGACGCCTTCAAAAATTACGCCCTATTGCGGTCGATCCTTAAATACCGCAAGTGGCGTGCACAAAAAGACACCAACAACCTGGCAAGTCTGTAACTGATATCATACTCACTTCCAAGAGACTGTATAAAAAGGGGTCAATAAAAAAAAAGAAAGTAAAATCGGTCCATGTTTTGATGATGCAATTTGAGCCTAACACCACACTCTTTACCTGTGGTAGCACTGCTCGTACATGATACAACAGACACGGTGTTCGCAGCTAACATGATGGCGCAGAATTATCAGCGTCTCAGGCATGTTCTAAGCACGTTTGCTTTCTACATATGTTTGCTGCAGATAGTTTTTGTGCGACCAACGTGACAAGACCGCCTTGCAAGAAAGAAACACGTCCAAGCTGCAGTGTCTGCAGACTGTCTTTTGAGTAATGTTTAAGCCGCAAGACCGCGGCTTAGAAAATCAACAACGGGAGCTCCCAGTAAAGCAAATCGTTGCAATCTACACGTTTAGACATGGAAGAAACGTCTGCGTTGTGACACAGGTTATGATGAAACGTCAATTTCATTGTCACAAGCAGACTGTTTTTATTTTTAGAGCGCAGCTCTTAGGCGCCCGTTTCCGGCTTGAGCGGCGTCGCCGTCGCCCCCGCTGTCGGCGTTGGCGTCGGCGCAACCGCGCGATGACGATGACGATGAGGATGATGTCATCACGATGACGTCATCGTCATCGTCCCTGATGACGTCACACGTGACGTCACTGATGAAGCCATCAGTGACGTTGACGATGAAGATGACGCTAAATTCCCCGCTAAATCTAGCGGGAAAAGTTTTCCCCACTAAATTTAGTGGAAAATTTTTCTCGCTAGATTTAGGGAACATAATTTCCGCGCTAAATCTAGTGGAAACAATTTCCCGACGTCATCGCAAAAGATTGCGGTGACGTCAGAATGACGCCGAGCACTGGTTTCCTTTGATTGAAAGGATAGTGCGTAGACCCCAATGCAAGATGCCTTGAGGTCTACACAATATTTTTTTTTTTTTGATCGCTCAATAAGAGCTCGGCGTTCGACGTCATCGCAACCCCTGCCCAAGGAGCGGGCGAACTTGTGCTCCGTATTGCTACGGCTCCGTGGTTACCAGTTCGCGTGGAACCCAACGTCGAGAAGACGCCTCGTTTCTTGCTCCCAAAACACCGCTACGTCTTTCGGTGAAGGTGGGGAGTAACGAACGAAATGGCTTCAGAGGTTGGGGCAAAAACCCGACCTCCTTCCCCAAAACACAGCAGCATTCTTCTGCGCTAAAAAGGGGTGTCTTTCTTTTTTCCATCACCCTTCTTACGGGGTGAATATAGCTTGCGCATGATAGTGATTTGGGGGGTTCGTAGCAGGCTTATAGAGCGAGTTCACTGAGATAACGTTGTTTCAATCCTGAACTCGAAGCATTGAATAAAGCATTGAATGGATACTTCGTTTCACGTTAGGTGTGACCTCAGCCCACGCAGTGATCCAATAAAGCCAATACGGAGAGCAAGTCGTCTGCTTCTTGCGAAGGGGTTACGGTGACGTCAAAACGACGCCGAGTTCTGATTGGCTACGATCGGAAAGGATAGTGGGTAGACCTCGATGCTAGATGACTCGAGTTCTACCGACTATTTTTTTATCATTCAGCCAATAGAGTTTGGCGTTCTTACATCATAGCAACCCCTGTGCAAGAAGCAGACGAACTTGAGCTCCGCCTTAAGCTGCGTCAAACGTTCATCGTCTAGCCGCTCCTTGTCTTTGTGGGTTTGCTATTTCATCGGCGAAACCAATCACGCGCAAAACAAAATGCGTAAGATCGCTTCATTGTGCGTGATCGGTTTAGTAGGTAATAATAGCAAACGCACAATGACGAAGGTCGTCGTGAAGATGCACTTTTAACACTGCTTGATTGTCTCCCTCGAATCGCGGCATCGGTTGCAGTCGAACCCAAAGTGAAACGAGGTATGGAATGGTTTTCGAGTTCAGACAAAGTCGGGCAACGGTGCGAGTCATCCGACATCACACGATCGACCGCGATCGATGCCGCTGATCGATGGACGCCATCCAGTAACGTCTCGCGGTAGCACGCGTAATCGGTTTAAGGATGCACTGCTCCCTGCTCTCCGATCTCCCAAATCTACAAAACGAAGGCAAACAAAAAGTAATTTTTAATGTTGTTTCGGTTGTCTTTTTAGGAACAAGACAGGCGAGCACGGAGCGACGAAAGCAAATTCCAGAGGACGGATTCTGTTAACTGTATTACGGTTTGCCCCTCGATGTTGGATATGAGCAGGAGCGGGTTGGAGGGGGCGGGGGGGTTGTAGGGTTGTAAAAAGAATTTTGCCATGGATTTAGCGGCAACGCGGACCGCAAGGAGAAAACCCGATTGCGAAGGAACAATGCGGGTGGACGGAAACGAGAAGAAAAAAAAATTATGAAATGCGTTTAGAGAAAGCCAAGATCGAGCCAGGCAAGCTGTCACCCGCAGGCAGTCGCGGGGGAAAAAAATAAAAAAAAGAGACGCAAGAACAGCTATCGCGCGCTCTCGAGACGTCGGAAACCACGCAAGAAACCACCGAGCCAGAAAGCAAAAGAAAACTAAACAAATAAAGACCACGACTTCGTCAAAATGAGGGCGTTTTCTTAGCTTTTCCATCATCCCGCTCTGCTGTCGCGGCCCACGGACGAGACTCACGTTTGGTACCGCCGCCAGCCACCTACACTAACACGCCTGCAGCGTCTGTAGCGTATCGTTCAAGCTAAAACACAGTGGCGTTTCCGCCTCTGTGTTTATATTATCTCGAAGCCGAGAGAAGTGCCGAAACAAGCAAAAAACGAGCGAAACAAAAAAGGGCCTCTCTGCCGTATTAGCGTCGCAGAGGCAACATTAACTAAGTTTGTGATCTGTTAGTTTAGAAAAACTGTACAGGCGCGGAGACTGCATGGCGCGAATGGTAGCGTGCGTAAATGATTAGTTTATAGAAAAAAAGGCGGTAGCACGGCCACTCGATCCCCCCTGTTGGTGAGACAGGAAATCCAGCAGTTCCCGAGGCAGCTCTTGGTGTGCTCTGGAAAATTTAGCACTTGATGAAGGGCAATGAAGTCCTTTCCGAACTTACGTTCGCACCGCTGACTTACATGGCTGGCTACTTGGCCTTCGCTTGCGAACAAAAAGAGACAATTTTTATTTGTAGAAATTGTCGTAATTTCAAAGTAATTAGCTGAAACATTCAGCCTAGCAAAGCAAAAGAAATGTTTGAGTGAAAGCAAGGAAGGCTGATGTATAGAACCCGCTAAACTATGCAGGTGACGTGTTGTAAATGCAAGCGCAACGTAAGGGAAATGCATCACGTGACGAAGCATATCAGTTCGTGTTCAGCCTTGACCAAGGAGGGCTCAGCCAGCTCTGGGCTCAGCTATCCACGACCTGAAGCTGCCTGGCTGTGCAAGCTCGTCTGCACCTTTGTCGAGAGGGCTCTACATTCGGCAGAGATTCGGGAATGTATGAACATTCCCGAAAGCACTATTCTCCCTTCTGCAGGCAGATCAAGTCACTTAGCGCGTGCGTGAAGGACATGCGCGCGATGCACGAAAAACAACAGAGCCATTTTGTTGTTGTGCATACATGTTGGGCATACGAGGGCGACGACACCGTGCGCTTACGGACCCGGTGACATGGTATAAGGTGACTGCACGTCAACAACGGCGTGGCAGGCCGAAGAACGGAACCGCAACCCGTGCGAGTCCACAGGCCTCCAAAGCCGGCGGCAGGAGCTTCTGAGGGCGTCCAAAGCGCGCACCCGTATGCTGGCTGAGTGACGTAACGCCTAGCAACCAAGGTGCAGCGGGGGACAGCGGGGCTCGGGCGCACTTGGGCCACCGGCAAGGCGCCGCGAGGCGGCGTGTATGGGTGGCTCAAGGTGGGTTCATGTCTTGTAATGAGCCATCCGCACACTGTCACCGCGAAGCGGCGTGAACAGGGGGGCCGGAATGGGCTGACACGCGCCTCATGACCCTCCGTCCCCCATTGCGCGGCTCCGAAATCGGCGAAGAGGGTACGTCGCCGGCGATCTTTGGTTGCTAGGGACGTGGCGCCATCTCGTGGCGACGTTGCAAACTTTGAATGCGTGTGCTCCAAACCAGTTTCAGGTCAGCGCAAGTAACAGGGAACTGATGCTAAGGCATTCAATTAAAAGAAAATATCTCCACAATAGCTCGTTCACTGTCGTTTTTGTGGTGTTTCTCCGCCGAGGCGCCGAAGAATACAAGCTCGGATTCCGACACCACCGGATGAACCGAAAGCGCCGCCCTCTAAAACGCCGATCCCAAGAACGAACAGACCGATCTCACCAAGCGTTCCGCGCATGCGTGACGCCGGCCCGCAACTGTGGTCCACGAGAGACAGGTGTACCAGAGCACGAGACAGCTCGTGCCGTCTCTTGCCCTCACATGTCATAACCTCGCTTTGCGTATGACATCTGACCCTTTTCCTCCAAACTTTTCTTGTTCGAGCGAACGCGAGCGCCGATGTACCATTCGATTCAGATCTTTAGGCCAAGGCGCTGTTTACAAACAAGCCCCCCACGAGGTGTGCGGGGCACTGCGCCTGCGCAGGAACGCGTCAAGGGGAGCTACTGCGCATGCGCCCAGCCGATAACAGCGCCACCTGTTGGTGTATATATGCGCCGAGATGTTGTACGTCCAGGGCGTTCTTCGATGATGGCCCTTCCTCGAGCCATTACCAGTATTTGCTTCGTCGTCACGACACGTGTCGCAAACCCGGCTATTTATCGCCCGTCACGCACACCGTTCGATGGCGTGGATGAAAAGCGCAATGAAACCTCGGAGTCATCGCATTCTGAAACCAACACCGTCAAATTCTACAGACTGACGTTGTCTTTATTCCCGTCGATGAAAGCCAAATAAGTCGAAATAAAGACATAATGCAGGGAGGCCTATCGCGAACGCTGACCACGTCGACGCTTGTGGTCGCGCAGGTTGTCAATCAAATTAATTTAGGAAAATGTATATTCCCAGCGCGAGACTCCAACTCTTACCGCAGAGTACGGGCCCTTTGAAAGACTTTACCAGCAAAAGGCAGCGAGCAAAAAAAGGCAGCGAGGCCGAGCTGCAGCGACCGAAAGCTGGAAAGGCGATCGCGCGGCCATCGGCGGCAATCTCCTCGCGGCGCGAGGCCACTTCCGTCCGGATGATGGATGCACGCCCCGCCGGCCAGGCACTCGGGCGGATAACCTTTCGCGGTGCAAGAGCCGCCGTCGGTGCTCGCCATTGCCGCGCGCAAACTTGGTCCACCATTGGCGAGCTGGGCGGTCAGAAGCACCGCTGTGATAGACATTCAAGATTGGCGAAGCGCTCATTATACTTTCGGACGGCTATTTCAGAAATATTGAGGAGTGCGCGTGCGCAACTTCGATGGGCGCTCAAGATGTGCAAGCGCACATGTGCCCGTGGCTTTGACTGTTTGTCCAAAAGTATACTGTGGATACTGTGGCTTGGCGTAACCGCGGTTAAGTGTGCCCGTGTAATACCTTAGTTATACACTTTACACACTCGCCAAATTACAGCCACCATTGCCGACCTTCTCCTGTCTTACCGAGATAGCAAGCCACTGAAGAGGGCTTTGGCGAGCCTCCACAAAGGCAAACGCTGGGGAGAAGGACACAGTCGAATCTGAAATGGCAATCACCTGCCCTGCCGTGGTAATGATGGAGGCAAGTGATAAAAATAAGAGGGAACAAAAACTGAAGGTCAGTTATGGCGGCGCCCAAGCACAGCCGCTGTAAAGCGTCTATACCCTCGCTGCGCGGCCTTAACAAAGCGCATGTAAAGTTCCCTACGCTAGGTGGCACAAGCTACCGCCCGATGCAAAGGGCTCATATATCCAATACCGTCCATTCATCCTTCCCTACGGGGCTTCACTGCCGAACGGCCCCGAATGCTTTCAAACCGTTTTCGCGGGGCAGGTCCCCTATTCGACCGCTAAATCAACATATAAAAGACAAATATTACGCATTGAATATTATCGTATTTTTTAGTGGCAATATGTACAGTCCGCGACACGGTTAGCACGAACGAGCCATCGCCGGTCTACCCTGTTTTCCTCTCTGTATTGAAGTGTTGTCATCCAAACTATAGACCTTTCCAATGTTTACAAAATCACAGTCCAGCGTGCGGTCTTCACAGCCCAGCACGTGCGTGTTCGTCGCTTCGGAAAGCGAGCAAAGCACGCGCCATACGCACGAACGCTCGAAATGGCACCGGCCGCAAGCTCGTTTTTGGAAAGGTCTATACTATTAGCTTCGAGATGTTTGAGTGGCGCCCTCGTATGGTTCCCTCTCGTGACGTCATTACCCTGTGGACAACAAGTTCGATGGTGTTTGTAATTAGCAAAGTGGAAGCTGGAAATCATTGCCCTTTTAGATCAATACTGCCAACACCGTCAAAATCGAAGTTCTTACATTACTCTTATTTCCGTCGATGAGGAATCTTTTGCTGACGTCAAAGTCAGCATTCGGCCAATCGTGGAGGGCCGACCGCCGCGACGCTTTGGATCGGTCACGTCACCAATAGACCTTTCCAATGTTTACAAAATCACAGTCCAGCGTGCGATCTTCACAGCCCAGCACGTGCGTGTTCGTCGTTTCGGAAAGCGAGGAAAGCACGCGCCATACGCACGAACACTCAAGATGGCACCGGCCACACGCTATTTTTTGGAAAGGTCTACGACGTGAGCGATCGAAAGCGTCGCTGTGGTCGGCCATACACAATTGGCCGAATGCTGACTATGACGTCAGCAAAGGATGTCTCATCGACGGAAATAAGAGGAATGAAAGAACTTCAATTTTGACGGTGTTGGCAGTGTTGCTTTGAGAGCGCTATGATTTCAGGCTTCCACCATGCCCATTAGAAACACCATCGAACTTGTTGTTCACAAGGTAATGACGCCACGAAAGGTAATCGAACGAGGGCGCCACTGAAACATCTCGCCGCTAAAGGCTGAACTCCATGGGACGAATATGCTGCGAATAACCGACGAATTTTGGCCGGCGGCTTTTGCTCTGCGCGTGGAATCAACACAGTGGCTGCTACGTCGCGCGCAAAACGAGCGTGCTGTCGGGCGGCGTTCGCCAGTTATTCGTCACATAATTCGCTCCATGGGGTTCAGCCTTAACAATGGCGAAAATAATTTTTTTTTTTTTTTTTTTGCAATTCCAAAGTAACATGAACAAAGCGCTGAAGTAGTGTTCGGTCTAAAGGGCCGCCCACACTAGCGAGAAAACGCGAAAACGACTGCGAGAAACCGGCACATCTGTGCTTCGTATGAAGCATGGAATCCAATTCAAGGAATCATCTTGGCACGCGATATAAGCAGCAGGGATGTCCTGGTTTCTCGCAGTCGTTTTCGCGTTTTCTCGCTAGTGTTGGCGGCCCTTAACAGTGCCGCGCAGAGCGCTTCTTCTTTCCCCTTATTGTCTTTCCTTGAGCAGTGAGATATGTTGGTATTTCGGAAGAGCAGTCCCTCTGCTTCGTTTTGCTGAGACATCTCACATTTCAGCGCGAGACGCCATAAGATTCAATTGCGCGCCTTCCGCTCGAAAGTTTCGCGGTAGATTCACGCGAAAAGAGTAAGCACCTGCCGTGCACTCACGCGACTACCCTAAAAGGTGGCACCAGGAGATTAGAAACAAACAAACAAACAAACGAAAAAAGTGGTTTGTCCGCACGAAATGCAGCTGAATTCGCGGGGCCCCGAGCTCCAACACCAAACTGGGCGAGACAACAATTTCGCAGCAACACGAGACGACCAGAGAAGCCGTGATCCGTGCGAGCAACACCGACGAGTCCTCGCTGTTGCTCCCACACCGGCGAAGACGAGCAAGCGCGACAAACGTGATCGGCCTCAGAGACGCAGCCTCCTTCGGTCGCACCAACCATACTTCTTTGCCCCCTAAGCTGACAGCGCAGTGGAGCTACGAGGTCTACTCCGTTCCCTGCTAAGCTGACAGTGAGGTGGAAGCTGCGTGCTGGTTGAACCAATCATACGTCTATCTTTAATCACGTGATCACACGTACCTGCGACATATCCACGCGCAGAGAGCGAAGTCACGTGATGAAAGGAAACGGTTGATTGGTCCGGCCAGCGCGTAGCTTCCACCCCACTGTCAGCTTAGAGGTAAACGGAGAAAACCGGACCAATCAAGCGTCTCCCTTATATCACGTGATTCCGCTCTATGCGGGTCCGTATCGGCCGGGTACGTACGATCACGTGACTAAAAATAGACGCGTGACTGGACCGCCGAGCACGCACCCTCCACCGCACTCTCAGCTTGGGAGCCAACGGAACAGGGGAAACGACCTGGGACTCCGCGCGACAACCAATTTCTGGCCCCGACATCGTCGACGACCGCAGGGCGTCGGGCGGAGGGAGCTATATCGGCGCCGCGCACCTTGCGCCCCGTGTGTCGGGATTCCGGGCACGGCTCCCATCCCGTCTCTCGTCTTGTTTCCTGCAGTCAGCGCCTCGGTCAGCTTTCCGCGCTCGTTCGTTCGGAATGCTCCGGTCTTCGCTCCTGGATTTCAGACGGCGCCACCTGAGGAAGGCCCGTACACACACACTGGACGCAAAGCCCTCTCTTCGGAGATTGCGCTATTGGTATGCCGCTAGCCAGACTATTCGCAGTTGAGGTGAGACTTATCGGGACCATTCCTTTTTTCCGCTGGTTCGTGTTACTGCCACTGAAGTAGTCTGAAGACTGAATGTTTTATGCGGTCAAGAAGATAAGGATTTCTTTTTACAGCGGAGCTGTTAGGGGCTACTTTCCCCAGGATCGTGTTTCCCGCAAAGAAATGAAGACACCGAACTCTGAACACCTTCCGCCATCTATGAGCGACGGCGACAAGACACGTATCTGGTTGCCGACGTCGCTCATAGGTGGCGGCAGTCATTCCACTCTGGCTTGCCGACTTGCGGTCGGCCATTACTTTCCATTGTACAGCTCCGCTGGTCTTCCTTCTTCACCAGAGTGGAAAGGCTTAAAGTATTTTTTTTTTTCGATACGTTTGTGCGTTTTTCACTTAGTGATCCTGTAGCTCCATGAAGGATTACGATGTTTTGACGGTAGGCACAGCTGTTCAGCCGCGACCACAACAAAAATTAACATCAAATTGTGAAAGTAGGTCACTCCCCTATCTGCCTGTTTCGATCTGCGTGAGAATCGTACCTGGCGTGCGGTCGTGTATTACTACTGCGTGGCGGAAGTTAAAGACCCTGGGCTAGCTGTTGTACTACGCTAGCTAAATTTCTCACCTCCCTCTGAGACATCAGACGCCATTAAGGCTGACTAACTTCCGGCTGTATAAACATACACGCAACACAATTATTAGGAAAAATGTTAGGATATTAGGAAAGCGCACAACCGATACACATCCTTTTATAATGCAATTAAATGAAAAGATGCGAGCGAGCTGGACAAGAATGACGATAATAATCCCTGGACAAGGGGGACAAGGGACAAACATCAAGCACCAGGCACAGCTAGGTGACTGCAGGTGCGGGAACAAAAACATCCGCCTGGTCCGGGTATCGAACCAGGGACCTCTCCATTTCCAGTGGAGCGCTCTACCAACTCAGCTAACCAGGAGTTAGACGTCAGTAGTGCAAACGGGTTTTATCAGCTGCCACCAGTCTAACACAAACAAGGGCACATTTGCATTTAATTGCGTTATAATCATAACATTAAAAATGGAAGCCGCTCCCTTTGCTGGTGTTAGACTGGTGGCAGCTGATAAAACCCGTTTGCTCTACTGACGTCTAACTCCTGGTTAGCTCAGTTGGTAAAGCGCTCCACTGGAAATGGAGAGGTCCCTGGTTCGATAACAAGTATAGGCGGATTTTTTCGGTCGCGCACCAGTCACCTAGTTGTGTTTAGAGATTTGTGCTTGTCCTATGTCCCCCTTGCTCCCCTTCTCCAGTGATTATTTTCGACATTTCTTTTCTCTCTTTCTCTCTAAACATCATATGTACAATCCACTATCCTCTGTAATATGCGCAATAACCGCGAAAAAGGGCATCTCTGTCTAAGATCTCGTTTGATCTCCGTGGGTTTTGGTACCTTTTTTTTTTTTCTTTTTTCAAGTACCATGTTGTCTTTGTGGATGTCTTTTTAAGACTTCCATTATTCACAATTAAGCTCCTCATGATGCCTCGCAGGTTCTCTTGGGTGACATAGCCACAATCCCCCTTCAAACTTAAAATGCTAGCGTTGTGTTTTCGTTTTTTTTTTATATTTTCCGCAATTTCGATGCAATGTTTTTAGAGAAAACAAAATTATTCTTAAACTTTCATTGTTTCC
The DNA here is from genome assembly GCA_013358835.2 of Ixodes persulcatus. Taxonomy (NCBI): domain Eukaryota; kingdom Metazoa; phylum Arthropoda; class Arachnida; order Ixodida; family Ixodidae; genus Ixodes; species Ixodes persulcatus. Next base: position 175,722 of record JABSTQ010009531.1, on the reverse strand, counting down.
GTAATTCATCTTCTAGATCGCTCAGCACACTATCGTTCTATGTCCGTACCTTTTTTCTTTGTAATCAACGTTACAACTCTGTAAAAAAAAAAAGAAAGAAAAAAGCTGATACAGTTGTTATATAGTTGTAGTCCTTCATGTCAGCCTTGTCTTATATTACCTTTGGCCGCCTATCTTCCGGGGCATTTCCGGTCAGTTTTTATTAACATACATGGAATACCATCTGTACCCATAAATGTTCTAAATGCAACTCTCTGATCTCAGCTTTCTCATTTGTTATTTACGAAAATAACCAAAAAATACTTAAAAGTTTATTAAAAAGATAACTGCTTTTTTTATTCTAGTAATAAAAACTTTCTAGGGAATCGGTGATTCTTGACTTGTAAATTCTAAACGCTTTGCTGACCCTGACGACCCTGACGCAGTGATCCTGGTGATATATTATTTGTAAACAAATACGTACCTCTACGAATTATCCCGTAGAAGAACCGGTCCGCTTGGTTTACTGTTTTTTGAAAGGGGGGGGGGGGGGGGGGGGAGGGGGTGTGCGACGATTTTAAGATGAAAAGAATTTGCCTCTCGTCATTTTTACGTTGTTTATTGTGTCCCGAATGCTAGAGCAAACATCTCCTTCATTAAAAAGTGTCGCGATTCCGCTGCATAATCGCAAAGCAAAAGTCGAAATTTTTTCCCCACCTGCAGCCGCGAGTGGCAGCCGAAGGGACTACGGCGAAGAGCTTACGTGGCCTCGCTCGGCTCTTCTAATCTCAGCAGAGAGAGGGAGAGGAAGCGTCCTCCGAGATAGCACATGGGAACCTACACGGCACTCCGAATTACGTCACTAGGAGTGCGACCAGGTGTGACCCTGAAGACTGGGAGTGAGTTGAGGGGTGCCAGAAACGCCAATATTTATCTTTTTTTTTTTTTTTACGCAACAACTAGGACACGCAGGCGAAATCGGTTTTCTGTTCTTTACAAATTAAGAAGTGTCAGAGGGCAAATTCCACAAATGTTTGACCGAAGTCCGGAAATCATTGCACCCCGCCCCCCTTTAAAGCATCTGCCAAATAAAAAGAAACGATTGTTCCGCAAAGCAAAGCAGTTTAATAAACCTGACTTGTGGTGTGCGTATCGGAAAGTTGCAAGACTCCTTAAGAATGAAGCGGAAAAAGTCCAAAAACATATTTTTTAATGATACCCTACGATTGTTACTGCCAAATGACACTAAAAAATTTAGAATATAATTGGTGGACAAAAAGAGAGTGCGATATCGCTAGTCGACCATAATGGAGGTTCAGTTCTAAGGTCGGAATGTTCATCTTTATTAAATTATGTGTTCTCTCAGTTTTTATGCCACTGTCTTTTGTTTCTTAGCCCTGAATATGATCTTGCAGCCTTTCCACTTATGAATCCTGTTATAATTAATTGCATTGGTGTGCTTAGTTTAATAAAAAATTTGAAAGTTTCTTCTTCATCTAGAACTGACGGGATTAATTCGAAATTTCTGAAAAACACTAAAATGCACTCTTCTGTAATACTACCTAGACTTTTCTCGCAGTCCCTAGATCTTTGTTTGTTGCCCAACGATTGGAAGGTGGGTAAGGTGGTGCCTTTGTTTAAATCAGGTGATGCTCACTTCTCCTTTTAATTACAGGCCTATATCTTTAACTAGTGTCCCATGTAAAATGTTGAAGCATATTTTCTATTCTAACCTAGTTAACTTTCTTGAATCCAACTCATTCCTTGCACATCGTGAGCATGGTTTTCGTAAATTATTCTCATGTGAGACGCATCTGGTTGATTTCACGATCTTTTTTCTGCTCTAGACAATAATCTTTCAATCGACTGCATATCTCTTGATTTTTCGAAAGCCTTTGATTTAGTCCCTCACCAATAGCTTTACTTAAAATTAAAAAAAAAAAACTAAACATTGACTCTAACATTTTCGCATGGATCGAAAATTTTCTTTCTAACAGAACACAGTTCGTATCTGCAAACAATTCAGACTCTCTTCCCTGCCCAGTTAGCACGAGTGTGCCACAAGGTTCCGTCCACCAGCCCCCTTCTTTTCCTCATATAAATAAATGACCTCGTTAACAATGTCCAGTCATCCATAGGTTGTTTGCAGATGATTGTGTCATTCATCGTGTAATCCATTCTGACATGGATACGTCTTTTCTTCAGCCTGACCTTCATTCAATTACTAACTGGTGTGATGTAAAGTAATGAGAATTTCACTGAAAGCTGCCTGTACTAACCCTCCTCAATATAACATTGGTTCTGCCCTTGAAAAGGTGGCATGTACAAGTACCTAGGTGTCCATATAAAAACTGAACTCTCCTGGCAAACTCACATTCATTTTATGCTAACAACGCTAATCGCATACTAGGTTACTTACGTCGCAACTTCATCATTAAAACTACTACTGTACAAGACCCTAGTGAGATCCAAGCTTGAGTATGCGAGTTCGGTGTGGGACCCAGGCCATGAATTTCTTGTTAATCAAATTGAATCCGTACAAAATCGGGGCGCACATTTTATTTTGTCTAATTTCTCACGTTTCTCCTTTGTATCATCTATGAAAATAACTTTACATCTTCCAAATCTTTCAGTTGCGTAGAAAATGATCTCGTTTGCCCTTATTTTACAAAATTTATCACCACAACCAGCATCTAAGTGAAGAGCTTTTTTTCTGAACCATCGTATGTATCCCATCGAAATGTTCATCACCATAAAGTCAACGTTCCTTTCAGTCACACGAAGCTCTTTTTTCATTCCTTCATCTCAAGGACTACTAATGACTGGAATCACCTGCCCACCTCCATCGCCACAATCACAGACGCTCCCGCATTTAAGTCTGCCATTGAAAACTATTATGTTAAGTAATATATGTTGAATTCTATTTTTAGATGCGGAGCATCTCTTGCTCGGGTCTATGTCCCGCGGCGTCGTAGTCCGCACTCACACTACGCATGCGCAACTCTCCTCCTTCCCTCTCTCCAACAGCTGCGCGTTACTCTCTCCGCTCTCTCTCTCTCTCTACCAGCTGCGTGCACTTCGTGTGCGTTCGCTTCTACTCACACCGCGCGCGCATGCGCAACTCTCCTCCTCTAGTCTCCTCTCCTTCAAGTGTGAATATAAGCAGCGGTAGCGCGCTGCGCGCGTTCAGTTCAGCGCTGTTGACTCCACTTCACTCCGTTCTTCCGATGAAGTGTGATGGAAGCAACAGTCCCGTCAGTTAGTGGGTTGGCGCAAGCAAGCGTCAGCACCACCCCACAAACTAACAGCAACGCTACGTCCACTGAAGACAAAAAGTTACACCATCTTCCCGAGGGAAACCATGGGGTGATGCGGAGCATCGCGGAGTTTCCAACAACGTTCACGCGATGTGTGGTAACCAACGCAAGTTAACAACGTAATAACACGCAAGTTAACAACGTTACTAACAAGGTTACTAACACCGTTAATAACACCGTTAATAACGATCCGCGATGCTCCGCGTCACCCCATGGTTCCCCTCGGGAAGATGGTCTAATTTTTTTGTACTTTTGTTTTTCCCCACTCCCTTCTGTAACGCCGTATGGCATTGAAGGTATTGAAATAAATAAATAAATAAATATTCTAATACACTCCAACTGGGAAATGTCACGCATGCATACCCTCCCTGAACTATAGCAAATTTTTTTTCAGAGCCATCCCTTTGCCCTCCCACCTAACCATGGAGAACGTTCGCAATTTAAAGGCGGACGTCTCCTGAGCCGATTGGTCGCAAATACACATGCGTTGCGTTGTGGCGAGGCGAGGATGCGGATATGCTTACAAGTGATCGCGGCTTTCGCAAACTCCTCCCGGTTCGTTCAAACAGTGAGTAGAGACAAAGGCAGCCTGCTTTGCGTATACCTTCTATTCATTCCAATCGGAGCTCTGGCTTCCCCTCGCATCTCCTCCTCCATCCCCCCGCCCACCCTCGCTTTTTATTCGTATTGCAAACGCGCCGCACAAACCACGTGACCACCTCGATCGAGCAGTTGGAAAACTCTCTCTCTCTCTGCAATCTTGGCACAGTAGAATTCGTGTCGAACAAAACTATTCCCTCTCGCAAAAAAAAAGAAAAGAAAAGAAATACACATATACTTTGTTCGAATTTTTTCTCCGTTTAGTTTCTTTTCGCGGACTCTCTGTGAGATGAGACATTGGAGAGATTGGATTAAGGGGTTCACGAACAGAGTTCAAAAGGGATTTCTTATTTCTTTTCTTTTTGTTCGCCATCATCTTGCTGCAAAAAAAAAAAAAAAAAATGCCAGACGTGCCGATTTTAGCCGCGCGCTTCAAGGGGGGGGGGGGGGGGGGGGGGGGGGGGACATCATCCGCTTACAGCATTTTTCTTTCATCCACTACGGGGTACTACTCACTTTGCCCGGGGCTTCCTTGGACCCCGCCGGATCTGTTTGCACAGATCGCTGCGAAGACATCTTCCTTTTCGATTCGGGAACGTATAATCCCCGACGCGAGGTGCTCGTCGGAAACATCGCACGAGGCGACGAAACCGCCGCAAATACATGGCGGGTGGCTCCCCGGATCTGCGGACCAAATTGGTTTAGGAGGCAACCGGGGAGGAGAGAGAGGTCTGAGGGATGCGCAAGGAGGGAGCCGGCCAAAGTGGCAAACGCCTTGCGGCGCGAGCGTGTCGTAGAATACACAAGAAGGCGCGCCTGCCTGTCGCGCCTTGTTGTCCCACGCCGACCTCGGCGGCAGTCGGCACCGGAGAAGCGGAGATGAAGATCTCTATCTCTTTATCGTGGGACAGAAGCAAAAAACGCTTTCGATTAGAATGCGAGAAACGATAACGACGGCTTACCGTGGTGTTCCGCAATGTCGATATTCCCTACTTTGTGTCCTTGGCTTTATATTTATACAAAGTATTTAGTTTCTTGTTTTTTTTTTTATGGTGGTGGTAGTTTGGCAACGAAATGCAATTAACACTTTAGAGCGGTCACGTAGAGGTGGAAAATGCAAATTGAGCCTAAACTGCTGCGCTGGGGAAGGCTTTGGCTCCTCTGAAGAGCCTTTCCAAGTTTCGTCGGCCCTGGTATGGGCTTCTGTGTACATTCGCTTCCTGAGTCGGAGGCAACGCGTCCGGCTCTGGTAAACTGGAGATTGCCGGAATAAAAGGAAAGAGACGCGAAGGATGATTACAGGACAAATTGTCGCCGAGGATTTTGGGTGGACCATTGACTCGATATGCAAATTTCTAAAGTGCTGTCTCACGGGGTTCCGACCAAGGATCCAAGTTCATTTCAACTAACAGCAGCACGAAATAATGGTTTCATATGTCTCCAAGATTTGGCTATCTTTCGTGCCTAGTACACGCAACGAGCGAATGTTTCCAAATTTGTCAAAGCTTCCAGCGTAGAGTTGGATGTACGCGGCTTCGCACTTTTACAATGACAGTTGTAAACCGTTGTTTCCGTCTTCCTGATTTATACGAAGTTATAGACCGCGCCAGTATGTTAAAGTCTGGCCATGGGAGCTCGTTCTTACAAGGACTCGTCACTTGAAACGTTGCCCTTTCGCCTCGAACGCAGTATAATCCTATCGTCCCAAGCGCACGTACTAGTTGACGTATTCCCGGTCATACCTCTCAAGGAGTGTTGTTCCCAAACATCCGAAGAACCCAAGTTTTGGCGCATCGTCACCAAAGGGGCTGGGTAATTGCTAAGCAGAAGCGTCGCCATTTGAGGAAAGGAATGACGCGAGCTTCCTAAATTGTGTACTTTCCCAACAAAAGGGTGGCGATATTAGCTTGTAGGCTTATTCTCGAATGAACTTCCCAATGGAAGGCAGCGAGGCAGACGGCGAGTGGCATCTGCATTGCTCGATGGTGCAGGAAACGTTCTGGGGCCTTGACAAGACATTTGAAATTAACTTTTTATTTCGATCGTTTGTTGTTGACAGTGGTCAAAGCTTGCGGTTTTGACCTTGCTTGACAAAAGAACAAGAATGCTAGGGATCTGTTTGTCCTGTCCTCTTGGGTTTTAAAATGTGTTGACCTCACCGGTGATGTGCCCTTGCCTTGTAGCCTATAAGCTTTTCATCCCTAAGCTGACAGTGCGGTGGAAACTACGTGCTCGTTGGAACAATCACACGTCTATATTTCGCCACGTAACCACGCTCTCGTTCATACCGGTACGCGCAGAGAAAGGAACGGGTCAGGTGATTAAAGGAAGGTGTCTGATTGGTTCAGGATAGCTCGCAGCTCCTACCGCACTGCCAGCTTATTGATGAACGAAGTACAGTATCGTCGTGAAAACGTGACGCCGTGAATCTCTCTTGTCTGGAGTTTGTAAGCCGTGGCCTTCCAGCGATGTCTACGCGTAAGCTTTTCTCCTTCGCCGTTCCAACTCGCCTTAGTGCGTCTGTTAGTTCTTCGTACGAGGCTTTGCACTCAGGTGGCCGTCATTTATTTTTTCTTATGTCTCTTTCAAAACATTTCATCATGCACATTATTTTTTTTTTTAAACTTGAAACAAACTTTCTAATTTGAGACAAAGTAATTTCAAAATTAATCAGTAATTTTTGTCGAAACTACTGCCTGAAAGTAATGCATTACATTACTAAATTACCAGCCTAGAGAAGTAATTTATTACATTACTCATTACCACAAAAAGTAACTTAATTACTGTAATTTCATTACCGTAATGTCAGTACTGCCACCTCTGGTCGTATCCGAATTGGGAAAGGGAACCAAACGAAACAATGCTGGCCGAAAGCGGGTTCGAGTAGAAAACGAAGCCATTGAGACAGACAGACTTTTGCTCCGAGAAAGTACCGAAAACGACAAAGATAAAGATAAAATATTTTAGAGGAAGCCGGCGCAAGGTCAGTTTGCTCTGGGAAACAATGTGTCATCCCTAAAAACGTAATAAAAAGAAAACAGCGACGCTTTCAAGCCTTCTGGGAGCAAAATATTCAAGAGGAAGCCTGCGCAAGGTCAGTTTCCTCTGGGAAACAAAGTGTCATCCCTAAAAAGGTAATAACGAAAAAACAGCGACGCTGTTCATCCTTCTGGGAGCGTTGTAAAATGGCAACAGTTTTTGTTTTCAAATATTCATATAAAACATTAAAATTTGACGCAGCTGCACCATACATATTCATTAATCTGCCCTCCTATTAAGCGTATAACTTAAAATCCTGTAAGGTGTGCGGACTGGGGAAAGTTCTATATTAAAAAAATGTATATATATATATATATATATATATATATATATATATATATATATTTATATTTATATTTATATATACATATTCGCAGCTTTTATGACCTATAGGGGGTGCACCGGCGCCTATCAAAATGAATGTCATCTGGTTGCCGTCGTAGAACAGCAGTACAGTGATCGAACTAGAATATTCTATATCATAGTTCACTATATTCTATATTCTAGTTCACTGTAACAGCCGAGGATCGGTCTGAGACGTATAAGTAATTTTAGTGTTGCTATATACGAGCAGTATTAGAGCCTTACTTTTTTCTTTTTTTTTTTACGTCAGGAAGGTATAGGTAAGCACCTTTATTGTGAAGCCAACCATCTAGGTGCTAGGGAGCGCAATTCTCACACCGCGGTACCACCATCGCTGAAAGTTGCGAATTTTGAAGCCACTTGCGTTTACCTACATCTCAGAGTCCGAATATATGTTGCTGGTGCCCACAGCAACGTTACTGGAGCAAGCTCCGTTCCACAGCTCCGCCTGCGACGTGGGCTCAGTGGCGGTCACGAGAACCAGCAGCGCAGCAGTCGAGTCTTACTTACGGATTCTCTAGCCCGCCAAGTTTGAATAGTAATACTTGAGCTTGGGCGAGTTGGTGATTCATACTAACATTTCACAGCGCAAGGAAACAGACGCGCACAAAATAAATTTCAAACGCTCAAAGAACTCTCACACTGCGCTGCCTCTCAAGTCTGTGGTGTATAACACTTCATCCTCATCATCTTTTTTGCTATTATACACATGGAAGTAAAAAAAGAACGAGGAAGAAAAGGAAATTGAAAAAGAAAAAGCGGTGGCTGCAGACTACGCACGAGACAGGGAAGTAAGATCCGACTGCAGCGCCGCTAGTTCTCGTGACCGCCACCTAGGCCACTCGCCTCCGCAGGCGAGAATAGGGAGCTGCTTGCTCCAGTAACGCTGGCACACAGCGTGTCTCTTGTACCGTAAATTAATCGAAGAAGTAAACAAAGCTCGCGCGCGATCCAGGCAAACGATACCGCCGGTCGCCGGGCTCTACTACCGGCGCTTTGTGTTCGAGGGAAAGGGTCACGTGGTGCGCCGCTGGCGCGGTTTTGGTAGCCGGTGCCGCCGGCAAGGGCTCGCCGGTAATTGATTACCCAAATTCGCCATTATTATTTTTTCCTCAAGCATACCAGGTATGGAACCCACGCGACTGAGAACGAAAGGAAACAAAAAAAAAAATGTCTATGTGCCGAGAACGTGAGGGAGAGAAGGACACGAGAGGGGACGTCAAAACGCCGAGCTGTTATTGGAAGGATTAATGGGTAGTCCCAAAGCTAGCAGCCTTTATCTACACTGCACTCGTCGAACGGGCTGAACTCCATGGAACGAATTAAGGTTGAACTCCATGGAACGAATTATGTGACGAATAACTGGCGAACGCCGTCCGACGGCACGCTCGCTTTGCGCGCGACGTAGCAGCCACTGTGTTGGTTCCACGCGCAGAGCAAAAGCCGCCGGGCAAAATTCGTCGGTTATTCGCAGCATATTCGTCCCATGGAGTTCAGCCTTTAGAACGCGGAACGCCGGCATCCGGTGTTTGGCTCTCGCATTAGAACCCGTTCGACGAGTGCAGTGGAGACAAAGGCTGCTAGATTCAGGTCTACCCCCTAATCCTTCCAATAAGAGCTCGGCGTTCTGACGTCCCCTCTCGTCTCCTTCTCTCCCTCACTTTCTCGGCGCATAGCCCTGCGGCGACGCCAAGGCGGACGCGTTTGCAGCTTGGGACGGGTCAAGGATCCACTAACAATGACGTCATGCACAGGCCTTGTCCTCTAGGTGGTATTGGCTCCGCTTCCCCTCACGTACCCTCGCAGCGCAAAAATTAAAAAAAGATACAGAGTGGTTGGGGGGGGGGGGGGGGGGGGCGTGGTCGAGCAGCCTTGGCTTCGCACAATAATGCCGATTCTGACCCCTGTTTTAACTATTTTTTTCTGTTTCCCCATCCGCCATGTTTGTACGTCTACCGGCGTGTGTCCTTCAAGTCGTTTCTCCTTACCAGCTTTGCAGGATTTTCACGTTCCTGGTTTTCGCCCCCCCCCCCCTCCCCTTTCCCTTTGCAGCCGAACTTCTCCACCGGAGCTCCAACGACGACTACGACGACGAATAAAGAGATTAAACAAACAAAAAAAAAGTGAGAATATAGTTTTCTTTAATATCACGTCGCGGAGCAATATATGCATACCTAGCCGCAAAAACTCAAGTGCGCCCGTTCATTTCTAGAAGCGCGCGAGGCGGGACCCTCTAAAAATGTATCAACTTTTTACCGACACGGAACTCTTCCTGGCTTCCAGATCGCGGTTTCAAAATTGACGCGACTAAGCGGAAGAATTAGAAGAGAAACGCGAGAAAAAGAAAAAAAGGAACTGGAAGTGAGCGCCGCTTAGAGCGAGGTGCTTTTTGACAGATGGCTGGCGGAACGATCACAGCAAGGCGCCGATCATTTCGACGTCTTTTCGAGGAGCTCCGAGACAAATGAACACCGTCAAGAAACCCGCAGACGGGCGATTATGAAACCGCGCGTTGCTCCACGAAGCGTGCTCGGAGCGGATCAGGTTTATGCGACGAGGTGTTTCGAGCAAGCCGGCTCACACGGCGGCCGCTAGAGCTACTAAATAGCCAAAGCTTGGTTTTAAATAGTCATGCCTTACCAACACTCACAAACTTTCATACTGAGCTTGGTTTGTTCGATTGTTTTGATATGCGTGTAGTTTTCTGCCGAAGTGGACAGCTACAGCCAATTTCCGTTCAACTTTAGGCCCGAGGGAGCCAATCAACTAGCTCCAAAAGTGCACCGTCATTGTTCTCATTGCTTTTCTTCGATTGCTATCATCCTGGAGATATTCTGGAAAATCCTGGAAACAAAAATCGCCCGCCGCCCGCAAGAACCGAACCTCTGCGTGTGAAGCGGAGACGTATACCCATAAGCTTCACCACACATTTTTTTTTTTAATTTTGTGGGGGTTTATTTACGCGATTCTATACTCTATGACTCTGTAGTACAATATATACTTAAAATAATAAATAACGAGACTCAAGCAATTTTCAGCCTAACTTCGGAACGAACGCTTCTTTCCATGCGCTTCTTTCCTTACGTCTAAAAACGTAACAACGACCTAAATATTACGGCTCGTCAACGCTTCCCCTTGAAGAATATTTGGAGAATCCGCAACTCTGAGCGCATCAAGGTGGGTTACTGCGACAGTTCAGCTAGACTCTTTTCGAATGTGCGGTGGCAGAGTTGGTGTCGGCGCGTCAGTGATGTCATCGGGACATTTGTGTGTTTGTGCGCGTGTATGCCGAGGAATGGCACAGAGGCAGAGCTTCACTGCACGTGAACTTTGACTCTGCCAGGTTTGTGGCCACCGGCGTTAGTCGTCAGCGGGGGAACTCCTCGGTCGCAAGAGCATTGCGAATCCTTCACGCTTCAGTTGGTTTGCGACGCAGACGAAGCAACGGGAGAAGCGACAAAAGTCGCCGTTGTGCACTAAATGCACGCAGCACATAGCTCACTCAGAGTTTTTTGCGCCGATTAGCTCCGCGTTCACAAGAAGAAGATACCTTCCAACAGAAATATTCACAGTGTCAAGCTTCTAGATGTTGAATTACTGCGGATGCTGCATACTACCAGAATCTGGTAATTTGCAGGATACAGACCAGGTCTGCCAGGACTGCTCTGGGCGCCTGAAGGCGGTCGTATTCTTATCTGCCGGCACACCTGATGAAGCCCGAAAACTAGACACGGGCTCATGACAATCAAGTACGCTACGATGTCACGTGACTCCCGGTGCGAATTCGTGATATCATATGACGTCGCGATGTCAACAACGCTAATGAATCCAGTGACCTTCTCAATTTAAACCGACTTGACGCAGTTCGTCACGTCACTACGTCACGTGACATAACTCGACAGCATGTCTTGACACCATGACGTCACATGACCCCGTGACACATGATTAATGATAATGTCAATACAAAAGCGCCACGAAAACCCAGAGTTGCTCATGCAATGCAATTCTGTACATGACGATTTTATCAATACATAGAAATACAGCTGCCAATTTTCTATTCACAAATATTTATTTTGTGACACGAAAAAAAACAATAATACCGTGAACTGTTTTGAATCGGTTACCGTTGTATTTTGTTTCCGGGTCACTTCCGGTTCAGTTCTAAAGTGGCGGCAAAGATTTCGGTTCGGTTCAGATCCGGTTCGGCTGAAAATAACCGTTCAGTTCCGGTTTTCGGTTTGGTTCGGTTCCGGTTCGACACTCTGCTCGGCACTACTTCCGTTCCCAATTTTCTTGCGGGCGCCGCCATCTTGGTGCACAGTGCAGAGCGGCGCAAGTTGCAACTGAAAAATGCGATATCCTCGACATTATGCGTGCGGCGTCAGGAAGCTTAGGCGGTATCGTTTTGCTCTTTTGCTCTGTCGCGGGCTGTTTAACATTTCTAGAAGTCGGAGGAACCGTTTACTGAGATTTTAGATAAACCTTCAGATAAACTGGCAACCATAATTTGAACCGCGAAGATCTTTTTTTTTTCTGGTTTCAAGGCAAGGTGGTGCAAGCTAGCGCCCGTTATAAAAGGCACAGCTGTTAGCATCCATTCATCCATCCATCCACGGCCAAGGCGTCGTTACTCCGAAGCATATAGCGTAGTACTTAGTAGCTCTAGCGGGCGCGAATGATGAGGCTGCCAGGTGTGGAACGAGTTCTTCGGATTGGAACGGACGCGATAACGCGAGGGGATTGCATCTTGCAGCGTGGATCCTGCTTGTCATCATGAGAGATCGATTTTGGAAGAGCGACGCGATTTGTTTGCCATTAATGACGAAACGTCCGACTACAGCCATGTCGAAATCGTCACTCTCCGTCTCTGGATGCGAATTCTGCTTACGAATAATCGAGCCCGTTTTACCGACATCAGAGTGCGATTAAACTTTGTAGATGCATTATTGTTGGATCGCTTACGAACCATCAATAAAAGTTTTCGAGTTCGAGGTAGTTGTTTTGTGTTTTTTTTTTTCGTTGTACGTCAAACGAACCATGTGTTCCATAAAATCTCATGGCGCTTCATCTGCTTTAACTTTATTTTTTTTCTTAACAAGGCTTATGAAGTTTCCGTTGGTTGATCTTCGATTTTATAAACAAAAAATGAAAGCCGTTTACAACTCCCTTTAACGCCGAAATGGAGCGCAGCTCTTGAGGAGGAGGAGGGAAGGGTACTCAGGGGAGGGTATACCCCTCCTCCTCCTCCCCTCATTCGTCAATGTCTTCCGGGGGGGGGGGGGGGGGCGTCGCGCGGTTGATTATGGGAAATGTCCCATAATGCACCGCGCGAGCCCCCCCCCCCCCGGGGTCACGTGACCCCCCCCCGGGTCACGTGACCCCCCCCCCCCCCGAGGTCACGTGACCCCGGGGGGGGGGGGGGGGCCTCGCGCGGTGCATTATGGGAAATTTCCCATAATGCACAGCGCGGTTACACCGACGCCGACGGCGACGCCGACGGCGACGCCGACGGCGACGCCGACGCCGCTCAAGCCGGAAACGGGCGCCTAAGAGCTGCGCTCTAAAACAACTAAAGTGGTATTTCGTCCGGTCACTGGCCACTTAAAACTCAGGGTGTGCCGAGTCACGATCGGCCTCTTATCGCTGCGCAGCCAATCGTATTTGGGCATTAATAATCTAATAATAATCTATAATAATCTTTATTCATTATTTATAAAAAGAAGCCACACAGATTCAGGTCCCACAAGCCAGAGAAGATCGATGACCGAAGTTTGAATCGCCAAGCAACAAGTGAGGCATAACCAGCTACACGTCTTTTGAGCTCTCAGTGGCTGCGTTTACATGGACGTGGCATTAGCGCGTCGAATTGAGAGGAAACCAATAACAGGTATGCCAAAGTCCCTCTGCTTCTTGCTGTCCTTGGAAACAAAATCAAGCTTCAGAGAGAGATGTTTATATAAACCTTATATTTCATTTCATTTCATTTCATTGTTTTCTCCTGGGGGTTGAAAGCAATACAGAAACAAGTGGGGCATAGAAAAAGACATACAAACGTAAAAACAATAAGAAGGCGAAGAATACGCAATTATACGCAACGTTATTTAAAAAAGTAGTAAGTGCAATTTTTCAAACGAGCGGTTTTAGTAATTGTCACTATGGCTGCGGGAAGGCGATTTCACTCGACGACGGTTTGAGGGACGAAGGAGGCCTTAAAAGTAGACGGTCCCGCAACGGGGGAACCTAAGTTAAAGTTGATGACCGGAGCGTGATGATACGTAGGATGCTGTTCAAACTACCGCTCGGCGAAGTGTTGGGTCCGAGAGGTATATTTTGCAAAACAAACCTAGGGCGGGGGATCTTTCTACGAAGGGAGAGATCAGTCAAAGGCACAGTTATAGCGCTACCTATAGGTAGCGGTATAACTGTGCGACGATGGTCATAGGTTCTGACAGCTTTAAAAGTGCGAGGCTTGGCCTATGATAATTACGCTTCTCGCCTTGTGATTCGTTCTTCCAAGTTCTTATCGGACAATGCCCTTACTTTATTGACTACAGAAGCGATACTGAGGTGCTCGTAACTATACGAAGCGCAAGTTCGTCTGCTATTTTCGCGGGGGTTGTGGTGACGTCAGAACGCCGAGCTCTGATTGGCTCGATTTAAAGGATAGTGGGTAGTCTCGGAGGCAGCTAGCATTGAGGTCTACCCACTATCCTTCCCATCGAAACCAATCAAAAATCCGCGTTCTGACGTGGTTCGATTTACCTGCACCTTCTGCACCGGTGCGGAAAAGTGTAGGGCGATGTAATTCCGGTATGCGTATTCAGGTACGACCGAAAGTATACACCGCCTTTCACTTTTCTGCACCTGTGCAGGAGGTGAAGGTACATCGGCGAAGCTAGTGGCAATATACCAACGCAACCCTGTGACGTCGCTCCACTGCGGCAGCACTGCTGTCGGCACAGCGCATGCGCAGGCGCTTCCGTCTTCCCGGATTTGGTTTCTGCGCACGCGTAGAGCCCGCAGGTAAACGAGGGGTCGTTTGTACGCAGTGTGTTGGCGCGCACTTCTGACGCCTGTGGATTGGACTCTCTTCTCTTGGGGAACTTGACGGACATTGTCTACCTGCTCGTTGGTGGAAGGTTGCTGCCCTCCTCCGAGTGCTTTCAAGACACTCACAGTTTTCCGGATTCTTGCGGTGTCATGCTCGATTACTCTTGGCACCTGGGACTGCTTACTGGTAGACACACAGAAACGTCATTTGCACGGCCACGATAGAAGTAAACTCGAAAAAAAATGCATACAACTCCATCGCGTCTTAGTCCCGGCTGACATAATTGTCGCGTGATATTAAACATGGTGAATAATGATAATATATTTATTTTAATTACAACAGCGTCTCAGCGGCGGTAGCCCGTGATTTAGTGTAAAGCTTCGAGTGGAAATTCGGACAGTAGTATTCATTGGCACACTTAAAAGAAAATTCCTTACGTATTAAAAACAAAAATCCCGATACTCCGAAATCAAGGCGTTTTATTGTGGACATATTTCTAAACATATGGTGTGTCGACATCTTCCTGGAAGTTGTCTGTAGTTGTCAGTTTTAGAAGAGAAAAAAAAAAACACAAGACAAGACATGCTACTCTTGTGGCTAGAATGAACCTGTTTAAGAAGGCAGCCAAGGTCGACGTGAAAGCAGCAATCGTCTTAATTTTTTTTTATACTTCAGAATTGAAAGGCCAACGAACGGGTTCAGTCAATAGATTATAAGACGTAGACAACAACAACAACAAAAAAAACTAAACAACATATTTTACAAGCCTAGCTGCGGTCTACATCGGAGAAAGGAAGGTCGCGGCGTCCAAAAGAATTACTTGCCGATGTACCGTATTCGTTTCTAAGGCGGTGAAGCGATTTGCCGTCCGTGCACTAGAGTGAGCGTCCAAAGGAGGCATGAGGGGCCAGCGTAGCAGGACACTTGGGATGAGTTCACGTTGTCCACTGCCACCGGCTGTACGGGTTCAGTCCAGCACCTTGTCTGAAACAGAGAGGGGGTTTAGCAAGTGGAGTCGTCTAAGCGACGGTGCTCGGTAATCAATAAAATTATTGATAATAATCGTATTTATTCTCACTCCAAAGGAGCGAATGGAAAAGGAGAAAAGTTGCACAAAGACGCTAGGCGAGGCTCCCGCCCCTCATCACTTAGCGATGCAGGGGCCACCGCAGAAACAAACACGAAGAAGAAAACTACTAACACAAAGAAATGTAAATGGCGATAAGTCGGACGAAGCCTGCGACAACTGTGTTGTGTGTGCTGTGTTTTTGTTTAGACAGCGGGAACTTTGACAGACCCAGTGGGCGTCTGCTGTGTCCGCTGTAGACGAGAAACCTAGAAAGTGTAGTACCCACTGCTAGCCTGGGGTCTTTAAAGTGCACTAAGCAGTAGCTATTCATGACCGCGCGCCGGTACGATGCTCATTCAGATTGCAACGGGCAGGGGTGGGAATAGAGCCCAGGATGCCTGGGTTCTGCAACTTCTGCAGCGCGAGTTTTCACTCCGCCTGTACTGAGCAGCGGTGCTTAATAATGCACTCGGCCAGCCATCTTTGTTTTTATGTTTATTGTTGGCCACCCATTTTTCTCTGTGAGAAGAACAACATACTCCACACACACACACACACACACACACACACACACACGCACACGCACACACACGCACACGCACACACACACACACACACACGCACACGCACACGCACACGCACACGCACACACACACGCGCACACACACACACACACACACACACACACACACAATTAGTCGTTAGTTGTTTCGACCACAGGAGTTTACTCTGCCAGAGAATGGCGACATTGTTAACCTCTGTATATGAGACATTTAGCCAGTGCAGTACGACTGCTAGTCCGGAGTTCCTGAACTTGCATAACGCAGTAGTGTTACACGTGCACGCCGGTACGATACTCATCCAGATCAAAACCGGCAGAGGTGGGGATTGAACCCAGGGTCCCTGGGTTCTGCAGCGCCTGCTTTCGCTACGCGTGCTCCGAGGAGTTGCATTATCTGGGGATAGCCAGCTGAGGGTGGGGAAAAAAAAAAGAGGCTGTGCGGAGGATCACGAATTTGATCAATACATGCGCGAAACTATAAAGAAGACGTCTGCGAGTTCACTTTCTCGCAGAACACAGAAACAACCAATGAGCATGGAAACTCAGAATGAGATGAGATCTAAAAAGAAATGCGCGGGGAAAATAGGCGTAACGTTTTCTCGCTCATTAGTTCCCTGGCAGATCGCATTTTTCAGTCACATTGCTTCGGTAGAGGCTCTGTCCGCCACAAGTTGGTTCAAACGACCAATGCGAAACTCCGCTGCTTCCATATTGAACAACTTCGGCCACTGCAACAGGCTCTGTCCAATGCCATTTTCAAAACACTTCCGGTGCCATCTAGTGAGCACAGAAGTAAGTCGCGGTGTACTCCGATTTCGCGGGGTTCGTGAAACCGGGCTTACGAAGAGCCAGAAACAGACGTCAGTGCAGGGTTACGAGCAATACTTCGGCTAAAGTATGCCCAACCTCTAAAGGTTGGTTTTGAAGTTCACTAGACCTTTTTTTTTTTTAAATGCGCACAATCTATATACTTGTTTTCACCTCAAGAAAAAATGTAATTTTGCGCATTATTCTTTGTCTGCGCAAAATAGTGCTTAATTGGTTGTCGAAGAAAAATGCGACGTTTTTGACGTTTGGTACGTGAACATATCTCATCTAAAATGCACCTAGGTATATCATAATTCTCTACGGAAAAGGGGAAATTAGTAACGCTCCGCGAGAAGCGGGACATTTTTTTACTACGATTACTACGCCAATTATCCGAGACCGCCATTGCTGGAACACATACTCTGGAAATGTATTGAACACGAGGGCTGTGTCAGCGTCCGCCGAGGACTCGGAACCAATGACTCCGTTTCGTGCCCATGAAATGACGGCCGCCAAAGCTGCTTGGTGGCATTTTAGAAAGGGTCTACTACGAGAGAACACCAATCTCGGCCGAACGCAGACGCTGCACTCGCGTCCAACCTGTGCCCCATGTAAACCGTTTTTAGGTGACTTTGAAAACAAAAAAATAAGCACCGCGGTTTTTGTTATTTATACGGCGTGCAACCTCGTGGGTTTGTTTACCCTCCAGATGGGCGCACGTGCTTTTCTTTCGCCTCGCGACATCAACCAATGACAGCGCTCGCACGTCTGCCCCGTCATAGCGCATTCTACGTATTTTCTACGTTGTCCTCCGATTACCGTGCCCTTCCCTGCGTTCCAATGCCCCCGAGGCGCTTAATGAGAAAGCAGTGACTGTCTCATGGAGCGAATCCGGTGAAGCCGGCAACTAAATTCCCATTGGATGGGTGTTGTCTGTATCAGCGAAAAGGCCCCTAAATTCCCATTGGCTGCGAAAACTTTCTCAAGGAGGTTCCTGTAAACAAAGTAAGTTAATGGCTTTGAAAATATTTTTTTTTTTTTTTTTTTTTTTTTACATTTCGATTTGGGTAGGAATCGAATCCGGGTCTCCGGAGTACAAGAGTACCACGCTTCCCCGTCGCCGCGGCAGCTCCACGGTTCCGGCTGACTAAAGCTGTGCCTGATGCGTGCGTCATGCTTTCGCATTCTCACACGTGAGCAGTCTTAAGTGTCTCTGACGAATTTCTTGTATACAACAAGCTTGCTATCCGTTTAGTCACGGACAGCTTAAGAACTACATTTCTTAAAGGCGCCATGAAACGAATTTTGGGCTGGGATAAATGATTTTAAATTTCGACTTTACTAATCGCATATCGTTTAGTTGGCCAAAAGAAAGAGGGTAGAAAGTCAACAGCCAGCTTTTCGGTACGAACATTTGAAAATATAGCGGACTATTTTGTACCTTCTTTCTTTCGAAAGCTCTCCGCCTTTTCACTATGATACATCCGCGGTTCCAAAAGCGCGTCAGCGGTGCCAACCTGACGTCAGCCGAGCAAAGCTCACGCATTGGACACGAGAACTGCGTCACTAGGACGTATGCGCTCGTCAACAATAAATCCGTCGACGAATATTCGGATTCGCGTTCGTGGCCAATCAGTGCCCTCACGGAACTTATCGTCACTGGGGAATGACAAGTTCTATGGTGTGCATAAAAAGCACAGTGGAAGCTAGGAGTCATCGCACCGGTGCCCAGGAATGTCACGGCGACGTGATTTCACAATTCGCATTTGAGTTGAGGATTAAAGCTAAGGAGGAAGAAGTGGGAAAATCGTTTCATGACCCCTTTAAGCTCACGCTGCTTTCATCGTGAATTGATGTTCGTCGTTCTCATCGGTAAACACCGCGCGCTCATTTCCTGCGGAGCGATGGTGATGTGGTTGAGGACATAGCCAACGTTACTATAGTTGGTTGCAAGCTAAGAAAAACCGGAAATGCCTCTCAGAGGAAAATGTAATCCTACGCCGAGAAACGCCAGCCAATCGTTTTCATGACGTCACGATTCCGTGGACCAATCGCGATCCTTTTGAGAAAAAAAAAGCTCAACATGGCTGCTGGCCTTAGCAACACGACGCTAGTTTCTCGTGACAATTATTCTGCTTTTTTGCACCGTGTTTTACGGGCCCGAGGTTACGCCACGAAATCTTAATGGTATCGGCTTGCGTTTGCAGCAGTTTTTGCGCGACAACGTGGGAATCCAGCGACGCTATCGCCAACGAAAATTTCGAAGCGGGCGCGAGGCTTAGCACTGCTGAGAGGTGAGAACACTGATCTCTATTTTAGTAGGCTGGATAGCGGATCGGGAGCCCGTCGGTGTCGCCACCGGCGGCCATTGCTTGAAATCAGATAATACACGCAAGTCTATGGGAGAAACGCAAAAAAGTAAGAATATTGAAGCATGTACGCTGTGCTCGGAGGCGAGTATTTTATGGTGTGCTGCGATCTTTATGTCGGGTGTTTCGAGATCGAATGGGTATTTGTCAAACGTCCGGTCGCCGAATAAAAAAATCAAACGTACCGGAGCACCTACGGCTGAGCTGGCAAGCTTGCTCTCGTAGTGGAGTAAACAAAGGAATTTGCCGTCAATAAGACCGTCCTTAGGGAAGCCCAGAAGTTGATGAATGACAAAGAAGTTCCATCTCGACAGCGGCTTTCCGGGAGTGAGCGAATTCCGCGTAGCAAAGCCTTCGAGCTTGTCGTCTGCTAAACCGGCTAAACCCAACTCAACGAAACCGCCACCGACTCCGCGGTAACTCTAAGTAACTCTCGCCTCATTAAGGTGCACTACAGCGGAGTCACTCTCGACCACAAAATATTTATTTATAAGAACTGCGAGGGCTGTCAGTTTTAATGTTTGTACGCAAGCTATTTGACGGGCTTATCGAAAAGCATCCAAAAAGTTTCAGTGCGGACAACAGCTTAGAAACAGGCGAAAACGGCACTTTTTCTCGTTCTTCCCATAGAGTCGCATACATTGGCTGGTGTCAATCAATGGCCGCCGGTGGCGACACTCGGCCCCAGCTGCCGAGGCCGCGGTCCGCGATCCAGCCTACTACAATAGAGATCAGTGGGTGAGAAGCTACGCCGGACGTCGTCTGCTTCGTTGGATTTCTGTCGCCTCTGCCCCACGTTGCTACTCAACATAGTACCGGCACCGCTGCTTCAATTCGCTGTGGTTTCCGCGGGGTGAGCTGAGATTGCCGTGCTTATCAGTCGCAGGTGAGATCTGTATACCGGGAGTCCCAGCGCGGTGTTCCGTCGTAGAATGGACCGCATAAATCAGTCTGTGAACGGAGCGCGATAAAACTTTCCACGGAGGTGTATTTAGACGGTGCGTTTATCATACTAAATTTTGATGAGCCTAGGTTTCCTAAACGAAAAGCGAGAAACGAAATGCCGTAAATCCATGCAGACTGGGACGCGGTCCGCGTCCCAGTCTGTCTGCCCATAGAGATTTACGGCTTTTCTTTTCTCGCTTTTCGTTTAGGAAACCTAGGCATGAAATGTTGGTATGATAAATGTCCACGAAGGTGTATCCAAATACACCTTCGTGAAAGGTTTCATCAGGCTCCGTTCACCGACCGATCTATGCGGTCCATTCTACGACGGAACAGCGCGCTGGGACACCCTGTATATATACCTTGCGTGAGATGAGCATAAAAACTTCCAGCACTGAGTTGCTTCACCAGACGTCGTCCGCACTATTGGTGGTGCTACACCAAACAAATAAACATTGCGAAAATGGGTTTGTCAGCGGTATTCATTTATATGACAAGCCTGCCGTTTTCAGTTTTCGTCGTGATCAGTCGTAAGGTAACATGATTGCCATAGCACGTTCCGTCGGAATAGCGACCTGATAAAGCCAGTGATATTTGAGACTCAAACCTTTCCCTTGTGTCATTTTGGTTATCACCGTGCAGGAGACGTTGGTCAGTGTGCGAGATATTTCAAACCCTGACTTGCACCCCTAAATCATGGGCCCCTGGGGTCAACCAACTTGAGACACTGCAACACTACCAAAAAGACAAACAACACTGCTGCTATGACCTCGACTGTGAAAACCAGAGCACCTTAACACCAAAGAATACCGTTCATTCCAAGCAAAAACAGTTCCAGATGCAAGTCAGGCACCGTATTTACTCGAAAATAAGTCAACCCCTATATAATGAACCCCCATAAAAAAAAGAGAAGATAATACGAATATAAGTGGACGTGTATAATAAGACAACAGTACAGGAGCAGCAGCAACTGGAGAACGACACGGCCAGAGAAACAGCTTAAAAATAATGATAGCAGGTCGAAGAAGGTTCGCAAAAGAAGAACAAAATGTGACGGAACTAACGAATCGACCCTCGCAGTCATGATAATGTTTTGTACTTCGCTTCTCTTTTCTGCAAGGTGGAGTCACTGTGCATGCCACTGCTGTTAGACGTACAGCGCAGATGTAGTGATGGGCGCAAGGGCAGCCCATGATCTTTGATGACGATTACAAGTCGACATGCTTTGGTCACGTTGATCTGGGTCCCCCTCAGTCTTCGGTTGAAGTTGTTGAAGGTGTTGTTGTTGAAGGTGAAGTTGTTGAAGTTGAAGGTGTAGGCTTCACACTTCCTCGAGCGGCTCCACACCAGACAGGTCGCTCTCAGATGTGTCGCCTTCACCCAGTTCGATGACGATCGGCTGTACATGGGCACTTGTAGCACCGCCTTGTCTGTAGCCTTCCTCCACTCCAACGACATGCCTCACAGCATTGCGCCAGTTGTCAGCCGTGACCTTTTCGGCTTCTTCCTTGAGCAGCCTTTCAACGTCGCTGATCTTGAACGTTGTGTTCCTGGCTGCAACGCCGTTCTTGATTTGTGCCCAGATGAGTTCAATGGGGTTGAACTCACAGTGGTAGGGTGGAAGTCTCACTACCGTACAACCAGCCTTCTCTGCAGCAGTATCGACGCGATACTTCAAATACAGTGGCTTGACCGACGCCACGATGTCAAGGAGCTGCTTCTTCTGCATCTTGGCATCCCACGAGATGTCCTTTGACGTGAGCCACTGCTGGATCACCTCCTTCCGGGAACCCGTCGTTGGCACTGCTTCCAACCGCCGAGAATGGTAGGAAGCATTGTCCATTACGATGACACTCCCTGTCGGCAGCATCTGAAGAACAGCTTCGAACCACGTCTCAAATCGTGTGCCGTTCATCTCCTCGTGGTAGTCACCGGTCTTTACTCCGCGGAAGACGTCCAGGCACCCAGCGACGAAGCCGTCCTCGCTGCCGATGTGCGTGACGATGAGGCGCTGGCCCTTCCCCGATGGCTGCTTCAGGCCCGTCGTCAGACCCTTCATGAAGGCGTCGTGGGACGAGGTCACGGTGCAGTCCACCCATACCGTCGGGACAGTGTGCCCTGCCGTCACCCACGTTTCGTCGAGGTAGAAGATCTGCCGACCCTCTTGCCTGTGACGTGCAATGTCCCGCAAGTACCTCTCTTGCCACGTGATGATCTCGTCTCGCTCGATCATGCGCGAGTTTCGACCAGTCTTCTTTCGCTCGAAGCCAATGTCGTGCAGAAGGCGAAGCACAGTCCATTTCTGCAGCGAAGGGAGCTCAGGGCTTGCACAGAACTCAGCCATTATCTTTGCGACGGTCGGGATCTCGTTCTGGCGAAAAAAACGGTGCACACAAGATCTCATTGCACACAGCACAAAGTCGCCGTACTTCACGCTGCGCCGTTGCTTGCCTGAACTCGCAGGTCGCTTTCGAGAGGGTGTCGCAACCTGTCCGTCATTCTCCTTTGCCTCCTTCCTGATCTCGTGGACGCTGGACACGCCGACACCAAGCAACCGGCTGACAGTTTTACAGACCTCGTTGACTGTCAACTCTGGCTCGGTATGTCGCGTCCGAACGTAGGCGTTCAGGATCAGCTCCCGCTGGCCACTGTTCAAAACCCGACCTCGCTTGTGCTTCTTGAAAAACCGCTTTGGTGTCGCCGGTAAGGCAGCACCAGGCTGTTTCGTCCAAGAAGAATCAGGGGAATCGCTTTCCGATGTCACCTCAGTGGGATCCATGACGGAAGACAAAGAGCGGGGCGCGGTGGTGGTGTCGATGACTTGGGAGGGTGCCGATTTGGCACACATTTCGTGCGCAAAGTCCACAAAACTAAGTAAATCACTAATATTTATTATTTGCAGGAACTATAAGTGCTTCGCTTTCCCTCAATCGAAGGCGCTGGAAGACGGTATGTTAGACAGTATCTTGGACAGAAAATGAATTGGGAAGACGGTACATTGGACATGACTTTCTTTCTTTACTAAACAGCTATTTCGTTGACAAAAACGTATTCTAACTTATTTAAACGTCCTGAATGAATTAAATAAATATTGTAGTAGTTAAGACACGTTTACTGGAGGAAGAAAAAGCAACGTTGCTAGCGAACTACTTTCTCCGACGGCGGAGCCACTTCAGATGGGCGCAATGCGCTTGTGGGTGGAGCTAAAAGATTGTTCTTAGGTTTGCATCCGACTATAGATTACCGTAAGCAGTGATAAAGTGCAGGCGAGCTGGTACTTATTCGACATCTTGGAAACCCTGAGATGGCGTTCCCCATCTCAGGGTTTCCAAGATGTCGAATAGATTACCTCAGTTGTGGAACTCCCGCGGAGGGGGGTACCCCCCCTCACTCACCTCAATCCGCCTAGAGTCGTTCGAAGCGCCATCTATATTTTCGTTTCATAACTGTGCATTCTAAAGAGCACAGCTCAAGCGCCAAATGGCGATCACAACGCCCCCATTTCTCCCGCAGCGGTCACTCGAGGGACTGCACATGACATCTATTTTTGGCTTCAATCGGGTTACAGGGGTTCCCCCCCCCCCCGTCTCCCTAGCGGACGCGACGCGAAATACCCCCACAGTTAAAATGCGCCTAGGTCTGGACGCGCTACCTGAAATCCCCGCTGAGGCATGGTTGTATAAACCAACACACTGTTTACAAACAAGCCCGCTTTGCCCACAACAGGTGTGGGCACTGCGCATGCGCAGAAGCCAAATTTGGGAGGAATGAAGCATTAGCGCATGCGCAGTACCGACAGCAGCGCCACCGCGGTCGTATGACGTCAGCAAGTTGAGTTGGTCTATAAAAAAAAATATTAATTGTGCTGCAAAACCTTGAAAACTAAAACTTTTAGAAAACATCACCCGCCCCCATTTTGTACTAATCTCCAATAAAAATTACTACAAAAAGAATTTTTTTCGTTGGTTTTTACGTTTCTAGTGACGTTGAAACGAACGTATCCCGATTCAGTTACCAAAGCAGCCGTCCCGCGGCGCGTCGAGCGAATCTGGGCGAGTCGTGGTGAGTGAGGGGGGGTACTGTTCGTGCATGCAGCGTCTATGAACAGTTCCGTAATGCCCGTGTCCCACTAGAGCGACAGACAGAGACAAAAGACAGCGACAAGCCTCAAACCCATGCAGCATGCTCGCGATGGTACCTTTGGCAGGCGTTTAGTCGTTCGGTGCTCGCGAAGTAAGCACGAGCGATTGCAAGCCTGCCAAAGATACCCTCGCGTGCATGATGCTCGTGTTTGAGCATAGCCTCCTTTATTCTATAAAGCCTCTCAGATCGCAAAAGACTCTGGTTTGAGGCTTGTCGTTGTCTTTTGTTTCTGTATGTCGCTCTAGTGGGACACGGGCATAACTGAGTTAATCTAATAACGTTGGACATAGCCTTCTATATACTGACAACACCTGCAGATCGCCACGAGAAGCGGCCTGCCGAAATGGAAAAGGTGGTGCGGCAAACAACGAATGACCTTACGGATGAGAGGAGAGCCATGGGACTGGCGCCCCGCTGCGGCGAGACGCCGAAAGTGTTTTCGGGTCCTCGCCACTGCATATGCTCTGTGCTACCAGATCCTTCGCGCTCCAACTCTGCGACCGGGCACTCTATGGCTGCGTCGTCGAACTACCAGGCTTTGTGAGCATAGAGGACGCTATGGTTAAGGCATACCTCGCCCTGGCGCTAGAAGACATTGGAAAAAGCCAACGTTACTAGAACAACTCATTTGGGAAACTCGCCCCTGGAACGCGGATCCTTCGTGCCCACCGGAATTCCGTGTCACCGCCAGCCAGATTCCTTTACAACGCCGACTCCTTGCAGTCAGTTCGTTCCGCTAGTTAGTTTGTAACTTGTTTAGATGGCGGTACGTAATCCCTTTTGAGACAAGAGGACCAGCAACAGTTCAATTTGAAAACACAAAAAAGGTTTGATTTTTTTTTTCACAGCTTTGGTGCGATTTTGGAATCGGGCAGTTTCAGAGCAAGCCGTTGCACGGCGAGACTGTACTATCTTCTCCCTCCGCTTTGTTTAGTTTTCGGTAGTGACCTCTACGGCAGAAACGGCGGTATGCTACGAATTGTTGAAATTAAAGAGCTTTGGCAAGGCGGCGCGAACCGACGCCCGATTAAAAGGGTTCAACTGTATTTATCCATCAATCCATCTATCCGTCAACAAGCTTGGCGCTAAAGTACAGGTATCATGCCTGGAGCACGTCTCCGACTGGCGTGTTAACCGCGTCTTAAAAAGTGGTCCCTCGAAATTTGCCAGATGGCGTCAAAGAGGTGTCGCGTTTTCGCCGGCCGCGACCCTGGCTGTATCACAGCAGCAGTGGTGGATGCAGCAGACGCCCGTTCTGCTTCCGACTGCTATCCAGCTCGACAATCCACAGAAACTTCGACACCCGAAGATTGGGACGTCGCTACGACAACGACAATCGCATCCCCTCTTCCTTTTTTATTTTGTTTTAGAACTTTTACTTTTAATCGGCAGTATCACGACATCTAACAACGTGACGCTCTCGCTTCTGTGACGTCATTTTTTGCCACTTTGGGACCACTTTCGACGCGCGGGCGGAATAAGAGGCTAAACACTCCAGTCAGAGACACGTTCGGGGCACTGTAGTATACGGGCTGGAGTAATAGTACTCACGAAACAAGGCCTGCCCCTTCCCTCCCTCCTCCCCCCAAACGTCATCACTAGTGGGTCCACGCAGCGCAGCCTACCATGCGTCAGGATCGTCCACAACGCGTCTCGCAGCGTTTCACAACGAGCGCGATGTTAGGACGCGGCGACGCCAAAAACGGACACTGCTGCCGCATTCCGGCGGCTCTCGTCGAGCTGCAGCGTGTTTGCCGCTCGAGGCGGACGTGGGATCCACTAACAATGACGCCATGCGCAGGCCTTGTCTTCTATGTGTTCCGCGATGTAGGCTCCTGCGTCAGTTTCCCGACTGAGTCGTTCGCGTTAAGGTATGGGCATACGCACGGGCAGCAGGCGTTGAAGAAGCCGCAGCAGATGGGCGGCACGATGAAGCGGGTGATGACCGACTGTCCGTTTTGCACGCACAGGTTGCACCGTTCCCGGAAGCTGGTGAGGAACAGGGCCCCCGACGAGTGCTCCGACATCAACGCCGCCACGGCTAGCAGCACCAGGGCGGGCTGCCCCATCTCCTGCCGGGTGCAGGGACCGCCTGCGAGAGAGGGCACCGCAGTCAGACGTCAGCAGGCTGGGCCGGACCTGTGGAGGACTTCGCAAACCTGCCAAGGTTCGAATTCGAGTAAATTGTACTAAGTTCGGCGAAAAAAGAAGAAAAAGAGGAACATTGCGTCTGTTTTTATAGTGGATTACACATTTGCAAACATAGATTTCCGACTGGTGCCCCATGCGTGCCAGCACGTGCAGCATGCGCGGGTCAGTAGCCTTGGCAGGTTTGCACTGCCACGTGCTCGCTCACTCGAGCAAGAACATGGCGGCGGCCAGAAGCCTTCCTTGCAATCGTCTATATGTCCACTGAAGCAAGTTGTGAGACACAGGAACAAAAGTTATTGAACTCGCTAAAGATACGGTCCCACTGTTCATACAAAACCCACGGTGTAGACATACTGACAAAAGCATGTGTTGACAGGCCTAAAGCATGCTCTAGGCATGCGTTTCATTCATATTGTAGTGGTGCGCCTCGTGCCGGGAACGACAGAAGACAAAGCGCCGTGGAGATTGATGCACTTCTAATCTGGTCGAAAACGGTCATGGACGTCGTCATGTAAATTAAATATGCATACTTTGGACATGCCTAACGAGTTGTCGTGAGACCCGAGACAGTCGTCCAAGAAAGAAACAGCTTCACGATGTCTGCAAAGTGTCTTTTTTACGATGTGTTGGCAGCGTGATGCGGCTTTAGCAACGAGCCGTGTCGGCCGAGGTCCTGTTTGTTGGAGGCAGGGTGTCGAATGAAACTACAGCCGAAAACCTACATAAATAAAGTAGAACCTACTGGGGCGATTATCTACGAATGCGATACACATTTATTCTTACACACACGCTACATTAGCGGGAAAACTGAATTTTTGAATAGGTCACGTGACGTCAATGTTTCCGCTAAATTTAGCGGAGAGAAACTGAAAAACACGGCCAGGAAACAGGATAGCCATATAGGAAAAAATCTTGAGCAGTAGCTTAATATTGCTATCGCATTAAAAATGCTGCCGAAGTCGCTACGCAGATTTACGTTGAAATGGGCTAGCATTTAGCACCGATTCGTGCTCCGTTCTTGCAGAACAGACGGAAAATATTACCGTCTGTTCGGGGAAATCCGCTGAAACCAGTCACGTGAACAGATCCCTCATAGCGCTCACGTCCGACTTGAACCACGGGTGGTCGCACGCGTTGCCCGCCATGCCGATCGAGTCACTGGGGAAACGCTTCAAAATTTTTTTGTCTTGGCCAACAGATACATTTTTACTCGTTCGTCGTTAAGCCGTTCGCTGTCGATGCTTGTCTCCCCTGATTAACATTCCGCTCACGTTGCTTCCGATGATGATGATGATGATTAGGGGTTTATTGGCGCAGCAGCAACGAGGGCCATAATGCGCCAAACTCAACGTATTTAGAGCATACTATAACAAAAGTTACTTTGAGGTTACGTATTTACAAATGGTATAAATATCCAGTTTGTTTTAAAAAGTCTAAGACACGGCTGAAAGGAACTAAAGGTTTATCGCCAAGCAAAAATGAGGGATGAAATGGGAGATGATCCCTAAAAAGTTCGAAAAAACATGATTGACGGAGTGGTTGATGGGACGAACAATGCCACAAAATGTGCAACACAGTCAGAAGCTCTCCACAATGTTCACATAGTGCAACATCTTCACCACGAAGCAGATACTGATGTGTCACGCGGGAGTGACCTATTCTTAGACGGCACAGAAGAACCTCCACACGACGTTTCCTGTTATAAGAGCTCTCCCAAACGCCCAGAACGGGCTTGATAATGTGAAGTTTGTTGTTGCTCTCTGTATCCCACTCCAGCTGCCATTTGAGAAAAATAGATTTCCTCAGAAGTGGTTTCAAATCTTGGTAGGGTAAGCAATTGAATGTTATTGATGAGCCTCGGGCAGACACGGCCAATTTATCCGCCTCTTCATTGCCCATAATCCCAACGTGGCTTGGCACCCAGCAGAACTTAATGTCCCGACCGCGTCGCAGGGCGCTGTTGATCTTACCATGTAGATGTTGTGCAAGGAGGTTCTTTGTGGGCATCAGGGAGGACACAGCCAGTAAGGCACTTTGTGAGTCGACAAAAATTACAGCTTTCATTATACTATTGTCGAGTATATGTTCGACCGCTAGTAAAATAGCATAAAGCTCTGCGGTGAAAATGCTTGCCCTACAGTCAACTTGTGTGACTTTGCTGTAGGAGGCGGAATACAGAGCACACCCTACAAAAGACGACGATTTGGACCCATCTGTATAAAACTCCAGGTAGTCTGCATATTTTTGTTGCAAGGAGAGAAACTCCTGCTGGAGGATTTGTGGTGAAATGACCCTCTTACTGTATTTTGCGAGTGACCAGTCACAGAAAATCGGCAGAGCA
The DNA here is from genome assembly GCA_013358835.2 of Ixodes persulcatus. Lineage (NCBI taxonomy): Eukaryota > Metazoa > Arthropoda > Arachnida > Ixodida > Ixodidae > Ixodes > Ixodes persulcatus. Next base: position 146,986 of record JABSTQ010009531.1, on the reverse strand, counting down.
TCCCAAGGAGCAACCCTATGAGTGTTTTTAAGCAAGGGAATCTCATGGAGGGGGATATTAAGGGATTGACAAGTACTTTGCAAACGGAGGCTTAATGGTCTAACAATGCTCGGCTTGTTTTCGAAAAGCTGTGAACTTCTGCAAGTATGAAGGGCACTGTAGGAGGGATGTTTTGGATTTGAAAATACTTTGTAAGCATAAGAGACGCTGAGGTACTGCCTCCGTTTCTCGAGGGACATTTGATGCGTATCAGCATACAAACTCTTCACAGGAGATGTGCGAAATGCACCTGTAGAAAGTCGTAGTCCAAGGTGGTGTATTGGGTCAAGCATCTTAAGAGCAGATGGCCGCGCTGACCCATATACTACTGCACCATAGTCGAGGCGGGATCGAACTAAGGAGTTATATAGTTGCAGGAGACAGCGCCTATCAGGACCCCACGGCATATGCGACAGCACCTTTAGGATGCTTGATGACATCAAGCATTTCCGTTTTAAAGTTTTCAAATGAGGCACAAAGGTAAGTTTCTGGTCAAAAATCACACCCAAAAATTTGTGTTCTTGCTGAACTGATATTTCAATGCCATTAAGATGCAAGGAAGGATCAAGAGACAATCCCTGGCGCAATGAAAAAGGAACGCAGACTGTGTTTTCAGGAGAAACTTGAAGCCATTTTCATCTGCCCACTTGCACATTCTATTGATTGTAAGTTGCAACTGTCGTTCACAACTGGAGAGGTTACAGGAAGACACAGAGATTTGCACATCATCCACATATAGAGAGTAAGTTACTGATGAGGGCATAACCTTAGCTAGACTGTTAATCTTAACCGCAAAGAGGGTAACGCTCAGCACTCCTCCTTGAGGAACACCATTTTCTTGAGAGAAAACATCTGACAGTGTGGAGCCCAATCGGACCTGAAAAGTTCTTTCGCTGAGAAAGCTCTGTATGCACTGAAGCATGCGGCCCCGTACACCACAGTTGTACAAGTCACGAAGTATTCCGTACCTCCATGTGGTATCGTATGCTTTGTGTAAATCAAAAAACACTGAGACACAATGCTGCCGGTGTACAAATGCCTCACGTATAGCGGTCTCTAGGCGAACCAAATGATCTGTGGTCGCTCGTCCCTCCCGAAAGCCGCACTGGTTTGCATCAAAAAAATTCTCAGTCTCTAAGAAATGGACAAGACGACGATTCACAAGCCGCTCATAAGTCTTCCCTAAGCAACTTGTGAGTGCGATGGGACGATAGCTCGTAGGAATGGAAGGGTCTTTCCCCGGTTTCAAAAAAGGGATTATGTGGGCATGTTTCCAGCAACGAGGAAAGGCAGCGGCTTGCCATAGATGATTAAAGAAAGTTAACAGACCGTTCATAGATTCAGGGGACAGTTTCCTCAACATTTCATAGTGGAGTCTGTCTGGCCCTGGTGCAGACTGCTTCTTTGCACCAAGAGCGACCTTGAGTTCAGACATTGTGAATGGTCTATTGTAAAAATATGAACCACCCTCCGACATCGAGATGGGCTGCTTTTCAACAGTCGACTGGAACTTCTTGACTTTTTCACTAAAATTAGAGGAGCTACTAATAAGCTGGAAATGCTCCCCAAGAACATTTGCATGATCTTTCAGCGATACAGAGGGGGAAGAAAACAGAGGAGTTCGGAAAGATTGGTAATCTCCTCGGACTTTCCGCAAGCGATCCCACACTTCCTTAGCAGGAACAAAGCTATTTAGAGAAGATATATATTTTTTTCATGACGTCCTCTTTGCCTGTTTCCGTGTCCAACGTGCCTTGGCCCTACATTTTTTTTAAATTCAATCAGGTTAAAAGCAGTGGGATAACGGCGAAATATACCCCATGCCTGGTTCTGTTTCCTGCGAGTGACTGTGCAGTCCTCATTCCACCAGGGTTTGCATCTCCGGGGTAGGACGCCGGATGTTTGCGGAATAGAAGATGCAGCAGCATTAATTAGACATTCAGTGACAAACGCTGTCGCCTCCTCGGGGGACATACTACGAAAGAGCGATGGATCCAGTACGGCATTTAAACCAAAAAGAGCCCAGTCAGCCTTCTCTAACTTCCACTTTGGAAGCCGGGTCGAAAGCGAAGGAAGGGGTATTGAGCTTTCTAAAATTATGGGGAAATGATCGCTGCCAAATGGATTATCTAAAACCTTCCATGAAAAGCACGGAAGTAAAGCTGGTGATGATATGGAAAGGTCTATTGATGTAAAAGTGTTATGAGCAGCACTAAAAAACGTTGGCTCCTTTTTATTCAGAAGACAGAGCCCGGAGGATAATAAAAGTCGTTCTATAACTCCACCACGGGAATCCTGACGAAAACTACCCCACAAAGGGTGGTGGGCGTTGAAATCACCTAGAATTAAAAAAGGCTTAGGCAGCTGATCTACGAGTCCTTGTAGCTCGTGGAGCTGCAGTGGAACGTTGGGTGGCAGGTAGAGAGAGACGAGGGTGATGAGTCGGTCAAGGAGAACGCGAACTGCGACTGCCTCGAGTGGTGTTTGTAGAGGAACCTGAGCACACACAACCCCGCTCTGCACTACTACTGCGACACCACCAGAAGGGTTAGGAGAAAGGCGGTCCTTCCTAAAAACCTGGTGACGGCGTAAGACCTGTGTGTGTTTGTCATTCAGATAGGTTTCCTGTAAACAGAGTGCCACAGGACGAAGCTCATCGAAAAAACAATTAACGTCATCAATATTACGAAGAAGGCCGCGACAGTTCCACTGCATAATACCTAATTGTTTACTCATAGCAGTGCTAAAATTAAAACAAACTTTAACTTATAAACTGCAAAAATGGATAAAAGCAGGTTACTAAGGTTTAAAATCAATTTTTATGCGCGGGGCATTTTTTTTTTCGCGCAATCATTCTGCTTCCCACTAGAGGTAGTGGGAGCAGCAACGGAGGACTCCGATCCCGAGAGGATAGCCTCGTCATCGGATCTGAGCCCACACTCTTCCATGGGCTCTTCCGGTGGTGCCGTCAGTTGACCCTTAGGAGCCAACTGCTTCGACATCTCACCGGGCTTCCTCGGGTAGTGGTTCGGGGTGGCTGGCCCCGACCCCGGGGGAGCACAGAGGCAGGGGAGGCCATCCCCTGCTCTGGGGTGGATGCTGGCGGGCCAGCACCCTCCCTGGACTTGGGACATGGTGCCGTTGGCACCGTTCCCGCGGGTTTGGGTGGGGACTTTGACGGGACCCGCAGATCGTCCGGAGACGTCTGTGTTCCCGTCGATGCCATTACTGGCCGTGCAGGCCCCCTACGCACGACCTCGGCATATCCGCCTTTTGCCAAGAAAGAAAAACGTTTTTTGGCCTCATGGTAGGGAATATTTTCCTTTGCCTTTAGAGTGAGAATTTCTTTCTCTTGCTTCCACAATGGACAAGAGCGAGAGTATGCCGGGTGAGGACCGTCACAGTTGGCACATTTCGGACTGTTATCGCAGGTGTCAGCAGCATGCTCTCTGCTGGAGCACTTGGCGCAAGTGTCGACTCCCCGACAGCTCCGTGACCCATGGCCAAACCGTTGGCACTTGAAGCACCTCTGAGGGTTCGGCACATAGGGCCGTACACGGCACTGTAGATAGCCTGCCTTCAGAGTTTCAGGTAGTGTGGTCGAGTCAAAGGTCAGGATGACGTGTTTGGTTTTCCTTTCAACACCATCTCGGCGGATGGTGATGCGGCGCGCAGCTACAACCCCTTGACCGGAAAGGCCCTCAACGATTTCTGCCTCGGATGTTTCAAGCAAGTCATCCTCGGAGATGACTCCCTGTATGGTGTTTAGCTTGCGATGCGGTGTTACGCTAACTTTGTAGTCTGCGACGGCATTCAAAGCTAGGAGAGCTTCACTTTGTTGTTTTGTATTAATTTCAACAAGAAGGTCACCCGATGCCATCTTTTTGGCATTAAAATTCATTCCAATAATACCTTCAAGAACTTTTGATACGAGAAAAGGGGATAACTTTGCAAGTGGCTTTTCGTCTTCTGAGTGTAGTACAAGAAACTTCGGGAATTTTAGGAATTCAATACGCTTTGCGGGACTGTCTTTTACTTCGGTGCGGACCCTTTTCAGGGCCCGATCAGTAGTTTTTTGCCTGGAACCCATAAAGATGGGAGGAACGTTCAGTGCCCGGGTGCACCGCCCACCACGGAGCCCAACAAGCGGGTAGGTAATGTGCCATAGCAAGATGGGCTTGGCTGACACAATTACCCTACCAGTGCTGCCCGGGCACTATACCCTAGTGTGGTTGCAGGGAGAGGACCTGTTTCCACTCAAGGTTGGCCCTTGCCGCCTAAGAAGGTGAAAAAGGAAGGATGAGAGTGTAGAAGAAAAGAGAAAGAGGTGGGAGGAAAGTGAAAGAAGGAAGAAGAGGGTAGAAGAGGCGCCTAACTGAATTATCCTGGTCGGGCCAAGCCAGGACACGCTTCTACGAGAAGCAGGGGCCGAAGCGGTGTATTGCCTCGCCCGGGGGGCCCCGAAGGGTCCAAACATACCCCGGGCTCAGCTCAACCACCAGGGTCCCCTTTTCCCCGGACACGGGTACGCCACGCACAGCCAGACGTGGGTGGGTAAACCCACATAGCTCGGGGTTCGCGGTGGCGCCACTCACCAAGCACCTACCGAGGCAGGTGCCCCCTTGGTGCGGGTATGGTGGCCCACGTGGCTGGGGTCCGTGGTGGCGCTACTCACCAAGCACCTAACACCGAAGGTGTAGGCACCCCCTGCGGGGCGTTGCTGCCGAAGTTGCCTCTCTTCGTTCGTTTCGCGAGACGTGCTCACCTGCTTGGCGTCTCGCTCGCGTTGCAGCTGAAGTTGACGTTCATCCTTCGTTTCACAAAACAACTTCACCTGCTTCGTGTCCCGGTTACGCTGCAGCCAAAGTTTACGTTCATTGTCCGTTTCGCGAAACGTCTTCGCCTGCTTCGCGTTCCATTTGCGTTGCATGCAGCCAAAGTTGTCGCTCATCGTTCGTTTCGCTGGCCTTCTTCTTGCTTCTTGCCTCTCGAAATTTACGCAAACGCATCTCATGTGACTCCGCAGTCCCTTCTGCATGTCGCTGTCGCTCTTGCACCTCCCCGGTATGATTCCAGCGTCTGAGGAAGGTCCTTTTTCGCGGAGTGGGGGCGCTGCGGATCGCATGTGGTCTCTCAGCAGAAACCAACGCGCGTTGGTTACAAACAGAAGGTCGACACGCAGGTGCGGAAAGTTCTCTCAGAGGTGCTATCCCATCTAAAAACGCAATCAAATGCTCCTGTTCAAATGGGCCTTAAGCTAGTAAGTTCATCGAGCGATCGTCGATCGTTTGAATCACTTACGATAACTACTGTGACCTGACTGTCGCGATAAGTGTCTCGTTTATTTCCCCTTACCTTTTTTTTTTTTTCTGACACAGAAGTAATTTTTTGCTTTCATTGGAGACGCGCGTTTTCTCTAGCAAGGGTGACCAAACGCTTGCCTGAAACAACGAACACGCACCTCTGCGTTTTAATCCTTATTCACGGCAGTTGAAAGTGACACAATGTGACCCGGGCTGTCGTTTAACGCCGGCAGTGTGCGCCCCAGACGACGGGACACGGTATTGGCGAAGAGATCGAAATATATGGGGGGACGCGCTTTATCTCACTTGTTTTACACGATGTTAGGTGTTTACCCGACACAAGGAGGGTGACTGGATTCTTTACGCCAGCTTCTTCGATCAAACGCGGCGCACAAAGCGAGCGTTGCGTCAGTGAACGTGTGGGAGACGCGTTTAACTACTGTTTCACTGATCGAACACGAGCACCAGTCAAACAGCACTCGGCTGTGTCAACCGAGCGCTACGTCAGAAATCTTTAAACGCTCTTCAATCTTGGCGAACAAAACGTTTGTAGCAAACTGATGGTCAATTCGCTTACACGTGAAACGTTCCGTTGCCGCTCCGGAACGTTATACCGAACCCGGCGAATACGCTCACGGCGCTCATTAAAAAACACGTGGCATATAAGCTTGATAGCAGTTCCTGGAATAAACATACTGGCGCTAGTCGGGTATTTCGTATTGGCTCCTCCTCGCTCACCTCCCTGGTCAAATGACCCCCCCCCCCCCCCCCCCCGCTCAATCAATCAGCATCGAGCTTCGCGGCGTCACCTTTATCCCGGCTTCACTGTTGGGCTTCGTCGAAATATGAACACCCGCCTGACTAGACAAAGAACGTTTCCCATTAATTCGTATTGTTGTTGTTGTCCCCATGGGTTTAGTTCTCGACTTAGCCGCAAGGGGAGCTGCGGTTGGCTCTCGTCTCCAATAGACCATTGCAATTATCGCATTCTTTTCGCTGTCATCCTCGTGTACTGGGCTGTGGAGAAAGCGTTTTGAGCGTGCGCGGAAGCTGTCTTCTGGGGAATATCAGATGCAGCACATGCAATCACATCCCAGCGACTCTGCTTCTCTTTTTTCCGGCTGATTTGCTGGAAAACTCTATACGCAGAGACTTCCCAGTCCACAACGATAACTCGGGTCGCGGAAAACTTCCGCGTAGCTTGAACCGACCTCTCGCCGCCAATAATGAGCACAATCTCGCGACCGGAGGCCGTCTGGTTTCGTCCGCACCGATGAAGAAGGACGCGCACGAAAGCGGCAAAATCCTACAAACCAAAAGTCACGCGCACCAAAGCGGCAAAATCCTACGAACCAAAAGTCAATCACCGCGCACATTCGACACTCCTACTTGCTACGCCCCGGGGCGGTTTGCAAGGTCGAGTATAGCAATAAAAAGCGGCTACTTACGCACACGGAGACGCGCGCCAAAGACGCAAACAGAGCGGGCCTAATATTCCCAGCGGCGGTGAACGCGACCGTCGTGGGCGACGATCCGCTTTTAATTAAAGCGAACAGCGAGCCGCTTCCCTCCAACCGGGTCGCACGTCCGTCTGGGGACACGTGGCCTGTGCTCGCGCACAATGGCGGGAAGAGTTGTCACGTGATCCGATGGCACCGGAACCCGGGCCCTTCGAAAGAAGGGGCAGATAAGCGGCCCCCCCGGTGCCAAATGGAGCGAGGCGTCCCGCCAGAGGGCGTTCGGTAACATGGTGTCCTTGGAGAACGACGTGGACTTTTGGAGCATGAACACGATTTCCGCCCCTCCCCCGTTTTGCCGACACGGCTGTCTGCACTGGCTCGTTCGATTGTTCACAATTCGCATTTCGAGGACGTGTTCCTGTGTGCCGGGGAAAGCTGGCTTTGAGTCGACGACCAGGTATTCCAGGAGCTCGGTGGGACGTCCTGCACTATAAAAAAAAAAAAAAAGAAATATGTGTCTGAGTTCGCTTTCTTGCTGAACACGGAGACAGCCATCTACGGCGTACAACGGAAGGATCCAAGCCACACTTGTACTGCTCTCATTACAAGTACCCTATTTACTCGAGTAATAGCCGCACTTCTTATGAACAAGGCCTGTGGGTAAAATGCCAACGGTTTACGGTACCGAGATAACGTCTTCACGCGAAATTGCTATCGGCTCAGATCGGGTTCTTACGGGGAATCGTGTTTTTCACGTTGTTTTCGCTGCGATTTTTTTTCTTTTTTTGCAGAACACGACAACTGGCTTGCTTTATGTGTGCTCTGCAGGATAGTAGATGTAAAGGTCTCGTTCAGAAGAAATGCGTCTATTACTCGAGCAAATACCGTAGTCAAAATCTTTCTAATTTAGTACTTTATGGTGCAATTTTAAAATTATTTTATTACCTTTACTAGAAAGTATTTGCGAGAGTAATCTTATTACCTTTGAAACTACTAAAATTGCTTGTAGCAGTTACTATTTTTTTTTCCTTATCTTCCTAATGGCAGCATTTTTTTCTACGAGGAATCTTGGAACCAAGTCTCCGACAGGAGGGTGGTCTACCAAAATTGGTCTATTGAGAAGATAAGTAGCTTGTAATTCCGTGATTCTAATTAAGTAATGAACAGTACGAAAGGTCCAATTACAAACTGGAAGCAGAAACAATGTGTCGCTTTGAAAATCTTATGCAACCGTTACTTCTTTAGGTGATGGTCAATTGCTTTTCCAGTGAAGTAATTGAGTAATATATTGCAATACTTTTTAACCAAGAGTAATTGTAACCAATTACTTTTTTTAGTAATGTGTACAAGACTGGTACCAGCGAATTACGATGTTCGGAACACGACTAGACCGAACAAACGCTATGAGCGCTTCTGCAATGCGAATGACGTTTCACTGGCTCATTGGTCCACTGCGCAGTTCCCTTTTTTAGATATAATTGTTTTCTCCGGTTCGTCGTTCGCTAGGATCTTTTTTGTTGTTCATGATGGACCTTTTTCACATACCGACGGCACCAGGTGGTGGCTGCACGAACTAAAAATCGAGGAAGTGACCTACCTCCGCTACCAATCGATAATGGGAGCTACGCTACCAGTTTCTTCGCTCTCAGAGCAGCGGCCCGTGCCCAACGTGGCTCTAAAGAGGGGGATCTGTGGCGTCCACCCAAACGTCATGTTTGTCTTTCCGTCCACTTTCTTTTTAATTTTTGTGTAACATAATTATATATATGTTGCAATTACGTGTTCTACTCGCTGATCCACAGCCTCCTTCCGAATTTCCTCGATTTCTAGTGCCGACTTCCGCCGCTTGGCATCGAGTGCTCGCGCGTGCGCAGAACGCTTCTCGGAAAAGGTCCATTGGCTACCTCCGTATTCTGATAAAAAAATAAACTCAGTTTTTTAATGCGTTAGCATTAGAAAGCTCTTTTTTGACGAAAACCCGACGGTGTCTTTCATTTGTCAGCGCCATGGAGGGAGAGAGAAGAAGGGGGAGAGGGCGACGCGTGCGACGCTCCCACTGCTCCGAAGCGCTGACGTCAGCACGCGTCAACCTTTCCCTCTGTCCCCGGCGCTGACAAACTGACACACACCACCGGGTCCCGGTCCGTTCACACATATGCAACCGAGTAAGACCGAGAGAGACCAGACCGGTTTTTAAGCCTATTGGGACGTCTTAGGACCGGATGCGCTCCAGTGGAGCTGGTCCTAAGACGTCGCAAGAGGCTTAAAAACCGGTCTGGTCTCTCTCGGTCTTACTCGGTTGCATATGTGTGAACGGCGCTTTATCGTTTTTCTCAAAGTCATGCGCAAAGCTGCCGCGGAGCCACAGAGGAAAAGGCGCCGTGCAACGCCTCCTAGATAACAAAGTCGCAGTGCTGACTGAAATGGCGTCATAAAAGAAGGCCAACGCTGGACCCAGATTCTAAACGAGGTTTGCTTCAGCGCTCGTCTTCGGGTGAAGTTTGAGCTGAGCGTTGACATAATCGTCTTCTCCAATCTGTGCCCAGCGTTGGCATATTCAGATGACCCATCTCATTCAGCACTACGCCTTTGTTATCTAGGAGGTGTTGCTCCGTGACGCGGTGGAATCCGGGTATGCTCAGTTGCCGCTCTGCCGCCGCTGGTTGTTCTTCGTTCTGGGTTTCCCTAGTAGCGGTGCGTGGGCTGTGATGTGTGTGTGTGATTAAAACGATGAATGCGGTTCCTTCCGCGAGTGATATAGATGCAGTTCCTCATACTAGTGGTATGAATGTGGTCTTTTCATTAGTGAAATTGATTGCCGTATCCAAGGGCGTCGACGTACTCTGACAGGCAGAGTACAGAAACGGGGGCGAAACAGATTACAGGAAGGTCCAATGGTGGATTCTTAGGGGATGCGTTCGCATAACCCTTGGGAAATGCCACACAAGTCCCCCTTTGGGAAATGCTAACACTGACCCTGGAACGAGGACAAAAAGAGGCAGCAAAAATAAAGGAAGCAAAAGAGAAAGCCAAAAGAGAAAAGTAAAGGGGTCAGTGTTATCGTTTCCCAAAAGGGGGACGTGTGCGACGTTTCCAAGGGTCATGCTAACGCATTCTCTAACAATTAACGAATAAATCTTCCTGTAATTTATATATATATATATATATATATATATATATATATATATATATATATATATATTAGATTTGGAAAGCTTAAAGCCGGGGTGACACTGCTTATACATCAAACAAAAAAAGAGTCTGCATATATATTCGAACGCGGGTCACTACTACGGTATATCCTTGCTTCGGATGCCGCATGGCCACGAGTTCAAGAAGCAACTTGGCACGCGACATTCGAAACACGGATATGGCTGTGACTCATGTATGTGGTCTGTCTTTTGTATGATGTACGAGGTGTGTGACCCCGGCTTTAGGAGGCACTAAAGCTGTATGTGGAACCGTCTTTATTATGGCAGAAACTTAACCTATAGGCGCTCCATAAATCCGGGGCCACACTGCTTATACATCATACAAAAGACAGTCTGCATACAGATTCGAATGCGAGTCACCACAAGATTCGTGCTTCGAATGCCACGTGGCTTTGAGTTTAAGAAGAAAACTTGGCACGCGGCATTCTAACCACGGATATTGCGTTGACTCGTGTTTGCACACTGTCTATTGTATGATGTATGAGGAGTGTGACCCCGGCGTAAGCATCCTACAAAAGCCAATATTGCAATCACGCGTGACTTTCTTTGAATTAATATTGAAAAACGACCAAACATCGAGTAACTGCCCTTTCATGGGATGCACCTAAAAAGAAAAGGGGGGGGGGGGGGGGCGGGGAGGGGGGGTTGCGTCACAATGTTCTATCGCGTTTTTTACATGAGAAAATGGCATAAACGAATGTAATATTGGGATTTGCGCGTTCCTTAGGGTGTCTAGATTGAGTTTGTACCTTAAAAAGACGGTCTCAAAAACCGCTTTAGTGCCCTTCTGAGAAACACGCGGGTGGTTTAATTGACAAGTATTTTTTTTTTCTCAAAATCACCAAGGACAAAAACAAAACAAAAACAAGGTGGCCAGGTAGGAGATTTGATTCAGGGTGATGAACAAAAACTCCAGGAAAAAAATTAGCTCTCTCAACACCATAACACGATAAGGTCAGATTCAAGACTGGGGTTGAATAGCAGTGGTCGCTCGTTATTGAAGTGTCTTTTTTTATCAATCGCATTCTACGGAGCTATACTAAAAAAAGACTTGGAAATTTTCATTTATTTTGCTCTTTCGAAACTAGTTTTATATTAATTTACGTTTGTTCTTCCAGCAGGGCCTCATACGAGCAGCCAACATTAAAATAGCAAGGTGCACGTTACAGGTTTCCTTTAGTACGTCACCAAGACTTGAATTGAAGTCAAGCGCTACAATTCGGCATCCAAAACACAAAGCGGTACGAAGAAACAAAAACAGCGAGGCTTTCATTAAAAGAACCGCCGTTCAGCTTTACGACCAAGACAATGACTCAAGGCACACACCAAGGTTGGTGATTGCTGTAGCAAAACAAAGCCTAATCGAGAATGCAAATCAGAAACATTCGAAGGGTCTTTCTCGGATATACACCACGGGGCTCTAGTTCACTGAATCTAAAGTTTTCGTTGGAGTTATCCCTCCCCTGCATTAAGACATTAAGATTACAGTTCGAAGACCAAAGACAGCGTCTCCCGGCGCTCGTAATTGGCTTTTGGTCCTCCGATCAGAAGCACATCCAACTCTAAATTAAGAAACTGCCAAAACAAAAAAAAAAAAAACGACAAGATCTTTTTCCCAGGAGGCCCAGTAGCAGCGTGCGGCAGACTTGTCGCAATTAAGGGGCAATCTTCGCCACTCAAGGGGGACCACGAAGAGAACAAACTAATTGGACGGCCCAAGACTGAATCGGGAGTCGCAGTTTAATTTAGAGAGCCGTTCGGGCGTCCACGACGATCGAGGCCACATTGAGGCGCAGAGAGGTATCGGTGTCGCTATACTCTCGTCTTTTCGTAGGCGGGACTCGAGGGGAAAGCAGCGACCATGCAAATTAGGCTCCGACCTGCGCAGATCAAAGCTACCTAAAAGACAAGGCCTGCACATGACGTCATCGTTAGCGAATCTCCGACCCGCCCCAAGCGGGAAACACCCTGAAGCTCAAAGTCGCCGCTTGACGTCGCCGCGTGTCAGCGACGCGCTCGTTGTAAGACGCAACGCGAGGCGCTGGCGGCATTGCTAACGCAAGTTAGCATCGACGCTGCGTGGACCCACTATTCATGACGTTTGAGGGAGATAGGTGACGGCCTCGTCTTCTAGGTGGCATGGCGCAGACCCGTTGGTTCGGCCTCAAGGCTCGTCTTGTCCTGCGTTTCTTTGGGTATCAGTGACGTCACTGCCAGCTTAAGAAACCCAGGACGTATCTTATGAAGCGCGCACAGGTGGTCGAGTTGCTCCTCCTCGCCTATCTCGCTGCTTCTCGACTGCCCCTCTGGTCGAGCGACCTCCCCGTTAACCAATCAGCATCGAGCACCTCGCTCCTTCTCTCCCACCCGTCGACCAATCAGGGTCGATCCTCGCGGCCACGCTCTTATCTGAGCTTCGCGAAATGCCGAACACCTAGCCAAAGGACGTCACACGTTAAAAACTGTGTGCAGACATGTTCCAAGCGTACATAGGTATTAGGCAAACTTGCTTCGAACATGTCTGGGCGCCTTTGCAGCGAACATTGCGTCCCTTGTTTGATGTGTGAGCAGCGGGATGGCGCCATTTAGATGTCAGTGTTTGCGGACCATTCCAATGAATCGCATTCTGCACGCTACCGTCTCTGTCTGCTGGGCTGTGGAACTCGTCCTGGGCATGCGCGGTGGCTCCGTTCTTCGAAATATAAAACTCCGCGCGTGCGCTCACGACCCAGTGACTCGGCGTATTTCGCCTGGGTGAAAAACAAAACCAAACAAAATATTCGTTCGTTGTTTAGACAGCTGGAGTTTAGTCTGCCAGAATATGGCGACATTGTTGCCCACTGTAAACGACAAATGTAGCCTGTGCAGTACGACTGCTAGCCTGCTTTAACATGCATCAGCCAGTAGTGGTATACAGAACCGTACGCCGCTAAAGTATGCTCATCCAGATCGATACGGGCAGAAGTGGCGATTGAACCCAGGATCTCTGCGTTCCCCCGGGTGATACGCGCTAAAAAGGAACATAAAAAAAAAAAGCCCGATGTCCGCAAAGCAAACGCTGCGCTCTCAAAAAAATGCTGGCCCTCGGGCAGGAAAAAAACCCGCTGCAGCCAGCGGAAGCCAATTGATGAGGAATATTTACGCGAGTCATCGGAGAGTTGAGATATCTCATTGAAAAACGAGCTTATTAGACAGGTCAGGAAGAAGAAGGCAGGCAAGTTCAAGCATGCACCGCGACAACACCGGGACCCGTGGGCTCGAGTTTTAATTAATCTGAAAATAAAAAAATAAACAAAACGGAGTCCACTTGAAGAGCTGGATTCGAGCGCTGCCCGGCGAACGCGAAGTACGCGGAGAAGGACGAGAAATGAAGAGAGCAGGAAAAATACGTTAATCAAATGAAGCTTCCCCACAAGAACAGACAGTCACTCATGAGAGTCCATAAGGGGGGACCTCTCTGTGGAGTCAGCAGGTTGGCCCGTTATTCGGTTAAACGCTACGCAAATTAAGATCGCGAAAATTAGAATAAAAAAAAAGAAATAAAAAAACATCGAAGGAGAGAGTGTTTTTGAACTTATAGCGAGCTCGCGAAATCGACAGTTTAGAGGGGGTAATCATTTTAAAATATTTTTGTCTCTTTTCGTTTCTGCATTTTTTTTTTTATACAAGAGAAGGTTTTTAAACTGAAAGCAGGCTAATTACACAGGGTGGTTTACTTTCTTTTTTGATTTCACTCGTTGTCAGCTAACTCGATCAGCGATGCGGAAAAAAAAGTACTCGAATGTGTCCAAAAGCCTATAAGAAAATAGAATAACATATGAGAACTTATATACGCCTTACATAATTTATGTATGTTCCGATAAGTGTACAGAACAAATCATGTGAATTTTTTTTTTAATAGGAGAGTATGTCCTTCTTATTATCTTCCTGCTCGAGTTTTCCCGTTTTTCTTTCCAGTAACTTGCCGCCGCAGTTCAGCAGAAGGTCCCAATGTCTATGTTCAATTCATCATTGCACGTGCCATTCAGCAAATGAGGCAGACATCTGCGGCGGCGCTGCGATTTATTTATTTATTTTCGCTTCCTCCGCGAAAGCGGCATTAGAGATTTCTGCTCATGACCCTCGTGCTGCCATCACAGCTACAATAAACAGCGAAACGAGCGAATGTAGAAAGAACGTAGTAAGTGAAGATGTCAAGGAAGGGGCAGACCATCATAATTAAGATTAAAGACATACAACGTTTTATGGGTTTTCAAAAATCGCGGACTGACTTTCAGACGTGCTATAGCTAGCCTTATTGTCGCCCAGTTGCATGCTCATCGAGCGACTCGGTAATTCGTGTAAACGCCTCATCGCAATCCTGGAAGTAGTCGTTTCATGTCGACACTGGGTTAAAAAGTAATTTATTAAAGGAAACAAAACTCGAGCTTTCGTCGCCATTTGTTGTCTAATCATTCAATCGCCATGCTGGAAAGTCTAAGCGTGCTCATCGGCAAACGTATAAATGTCATCGTTCGCTTTGAACACTGTTAACGAACACTGTGGCACTAATCTACAGGGCAGTACCAAGCGGCAACAAGAGACCGGAACATCGGCGCCTGCTGCGATTGGCCAGCTCCGCGCCGCTGACCAATCGCATCAGGCGGCGATGCCCCGGTCTTTTAGTTCCACTTGGAGCCGCCATATGAATCAGAGTCCCAGCTGTCCCAAGTGTGGTCTTCCGACAGTGCTCCAGTAGCCTTACTGTAGATGGTACGCTGCGGATTGAGGGCCCTGTGGGTGGGTGCTCGCTCTCCGCTCAAAGGGACGGCATGACATTCTCCTAGCAACGTTACTCTCTAGCGTACATCGCCTACGATCAGTCCCTATGTACCATTCTGCAGAAACAGGCTTCTGGTCGGTGCCCTATACCTATTTCAAAAGTCTGGCCTCTGCTGGAAGCCTTAGAATCCCTGCACAATGGCGGACAGAAGCGAGAGCTCTTTGCATTCGATTGCGCCTCGGTTGCACGAGCCCCCGTGTTGTGGGAACATGCCATTGTACAGTGGGTCAGACCTTCTATCAAACAGAGCGTGACTTTTGAAACGGGTCTATTTTCTATCTTCGTGCCTAAAACCACAAAATGAGCTGCGCTTAAAGTATCGGCACTTTGTTCCCCGATATTGTTGTGCGCGCCACCACCTTGGTGCATAGTACACAGTAGACGCAACTGCCGGTCGTCAGGATTCAAAAGTGGGAATTTGTCAGCATTAGATTCGGTGTTATAACACCGAATGAAATGGCGACTGAGCAATGAAATATTACACGAGCTTCCTATAGGAAGCTCGTGTAATATTTCATTGCTCTGTCGCGAACTGTTTAAACATTTCTGGAGGACGGAAAGGCGTTTTTTTTTTGTTGTTTTTTTTTGTGATTTCAGGCAAAGCTTTCGATAACTGGCAACCATGATTTTAAGCCACAATATGGCCAAGTGTCGTTACTCTGAAGCGTAAATTATTTAGTGATTTAGTGTCTTTATTCGTGCCAATGGCGCGCGCTTTGCTCGCTTATCAGAGCGACGAACATGCGCCTGCTGAGCTGTGGAGATCGGGCTTTAATTTTCGAAACATTGCAACGGGAATGGTTTTAAAATGGTGCATACACTGAATCGGGAAGCGCTTTTCTGGAATTTCGTAAGTGAAGTCCGCGCGTGCACAGCTTTTTGCGGCGTTCAAGGTGTGCGAGCGCGCATCTCCTCATAGCTTTGCCTTCATAGCCAGAAAAAAGCCTCCAGGTATTCGAGGTGAGAAGTTCGCTACATGGGCGCTTCTGTTTTCTTCGCTAGGGGTAGTGCACAGGCTACCCACGCGGTAATGTTTTAAATTTCATAGTGCGTAGAAGCTTAGCATTGCACGTGCTTGCACCAGCAGAGGAAGTTGAAGTATCCTCCCTCTGCGTTGTGAAAGAATTCCACCAGGCGGTGATACCCAAACTTGTCGCGCGAATAATAGAGAGTTTAGGTATAGGGTGAAAAATATCGGTACAGGAGGAGTAATCAAAAGGGTTTTTATACAATATTTACATTTGGAAGGCGTTGAGGTCCGTTGAGGCGTTATTTCGCGATCACGTCTTCATCCTCCTCGTCATCCCGTTTGAATTTTCGCGCTCAAGTATTTGTCCTCTTCTTTGTCTTCAATGAAACCGATATAAGTTCATATAAATATTCTACATAGGGGACTCCGACTATGACAAGTATGCCAACAGAACGTCGACTTATATATTCCGCCAGACACATTACCATCAACCAAGAGCACAAATAAACTATGGAACACAAATGATATATCATCAAACTCCACAGCTACTAAACACTTACCAAGAAATACTGTCAATGGTTCGTAGCTCAAAACAATACACAACTTTAAAGCCCTTTAAAAAAAATATATATTTCTTAACTTTGGCATAACATTAAAATAACCCTGGCACGCAAGAAGTGGTATTATATGTAGTGTTTTATTTTGTTAATTATTAAGTAGCAATTTCGTATCCGTTAATATTTATATGTAGTGACGCTTTTATTTTGATTACTTTGTTTCGCTGCTGTGCTCATAAACAGTAGAGGAGTACGGAGCCTAGTCAGGCAACATAAGTCGCCTTTTGCCTCATCTTCCTAAGCGTTTCTCTAAATAAAACAATTTTTAATTTTTTGTTTTATTTGTGCCCCTTGAAAAACATGAGACATCGCCTGAACATACGCGGTGCGACGCCCCAAGCTGCTCAGGGGACCCAAAGCGTTGGGGCCATCTATTCTTAAACCCTCTAATAACTTAATAGATTGCGTCTGCGGAAGGCTCTTCCGGCGTCCGCACCTCAAAGAGGCTACGGAGAGCAGAGAAGGTTCTTTGGAACCACGTTGAGGGGGCCGGTCAACGGCACCGGAGAGCGACCTCTGACACGACCCTCGGAGCGTGATAAACACGGTCTCGAGTGCCCCCCCGCTAAAAGACGGTGTCCTCCTCGGGCAACAACCACAGCCCGGCGGGGACATCCCCGGTCGATCAATGGAAGCCAAGAGACGGAGGGCGATATCGCTCGCTCCGCCGAGTCATGCCGGAGCCTCAAGTGGTCTCGATAGATTTATTGAGTCCCCTTCGGCGCCGACCGGACCGGCATCCGCGGCGGAAGCGACCTGTCGGGAGCCGTCATCGGTCGCCGACCGACCCTGCCCGTCTCCATCGACGACGACGCTGACGGGGATCCATCATTAAACAAGGATGTCGTGAAACCTGCCGAGGACAGAGTTCAATCAATTGATCAAAGTTTGAAAGTTTATTCAGACAACCGTCGAGGAATACAGTTGTCTGGGGGACCACCAGAAAAAGCATCGGCATGCCTGACAAGGCGACAGCCCAATCCCCCCCCCCCCCCCTCTCCACGGCCAGACAAAATTAAAGACTCAGAGGACGAAAACTACTTAATCATGAAAGATAAAACGTAAAATCCCATAAGCAGTACAAAACACGGTATACAAAGAAAAAAAACAATGAACAAAAACCAGATTGTCCCCCACGTTGGACAAACAACGACGATGCACATCAATTTTTAGGCCTGCACAAACACGGCAGACATAGGGGCCACACACAACAACATAGTGCAGCCAGCCAGCGATCTCTACAAAGCTATTTCTTTAAGCCCGCAGGGAAATGCTGCACAAAAAACAACATACCTGCACAACAAAAAAAGAAATAATAATAATGAAAAAACGTTATTTTTGAAGGGACAATAGATGAACATTTACGTTTTTCTTTAAAGCTTGTATGGACATACCTTCCAGAATAATGGTCATGAGACCAGGGTGGTCATTCAGAGGTACAGGTATTTGATAATCTAATTTTTGTACGCCATAGTTTGTGCGTATTTTTTGCTTTCTGTAGCTCGTGTGCCAAAAATTGTATGGATGATCTTTCCAAACATACGTACTAAAAATTCAGTTGATTCTAATTTGTTTTGATTATAGATTATAATAAAGTAACTTCTTATTTATAACATTTTGAATAGTTAATATTCGGTGCTTTCTAAAGAGCGGAGCAGAGTGACTCCGGTACGGGGCATATTCGACCAAGCGCAGGGCCTTTTTCTGTAATATGTGCAGGGTTTCTATATTTGTTTTTATTGTGGTCCCCCATACAAGGAGACAGTAGTGAATACGTGAATGAACTAAGGTATAATATAGTTGTTTTTTTACCCAGTGAGGCAGCATATTTTTAAGTCTATAGATAATCCCGATAGATCGTGAGATTTCCGTTCTTACTCTCTGCACATGGAAAGACCAATTTAGAGTTTCATGAAACACAACACCTAAGAACCTAGGTGATATAACACGTTCGATGATTTCGCTTTGAAATTCAATTTGAATTTCCTGCTGAATACATTTATTTCGTGGTCGAAATATAATATACCTTGTTTTGTTTTTTTTCGTGTTTAATTGAATTTGGTTTACTCTAAGCCACGATGATAAATTTTAAAGCCATGCGTTGGTTTCGTGCTGAAGTACTTCTAGGCTTGTTCCAGAAAAAAAAAAAAAATACGTTTGTGTCATCACCATATAGAATTATATCTGGTGTTTGAGGTATTCTTATAATGTCATTTATATAAATTAAAAATAAGAGAGGGCCAAGAATAGACCCTGGCGGGACACTGTATTCTATTTGACCCATATTTGACCTCGCGTGAATAATGTCTGTATATTGCGAACGATTTGATAAATAGCTTTTTATTAAACTAAGTGAAATTCCCCTAATTCCTTATTTGGACAATTTTCCTAAAAGAATATTAAGCTTGATTGAATCAAAAGCTTTTTTGAAGTCAAGAAACAATCCTACTGTATATAACTTCTGCTCGAAATTGTCAATTATTTTATTTTTGATGTTTAGCAGTGCCAATTCAGACGATTTTTGCTTCTGAAAGCCGTACTGTTGCTCAGCTATAACATTATTTTGTTTAAAAAATTGTATTAGTCGTGCATTAATAGCTCCTTCTATGAGTTTGGAAAAAATGGGAAGAACGGAGATTGGTCTGTAATTATTTAGGTCATTTTTATCACCTCCTTTGTGAATCACCGACACTCTTGCTATCTTTAATTTATCGGGAAATATGCCGGTACTCAGAAGTAGATTACATATATGTGAGATTGGCCCACTAATTAAGTGAGCAACTGATTTAATAGGCTGGGATTTTATACCATCTTCACCACGAGCACTGTTATTCTTAAGTTTGTGTATTAGGCTGTATACTTCGGTCTCAGTAGTAAGAAACAAAAATATTGAACTCTCAATACCCGGTGAGATGTAAGATTCGTAATCACAACTACTAATGACATTCCCAGGGGAAGCACCGGACATCAAAAAGTGGGCATTCAATTTATCAGCAAGCTTAGCCCAGGACATACAGGACATGACTTCGATTATGAGCTCAGAAATATCTTTTCTTTCGTTTTTAGAAAGTAGGTCGTTTACATTTTTCCACACCTTTCTGGGGTTATTATAAATATCTGCGAACTTATTTTCATGATACCCATTTTGTGCTCGTTTAATATCAGCACCTAGTTTATTTCTGCTCTTTTTAAATTCAGCTAGATAATCGGGATGTTTTGTTCTTATAAAAAGGGCGAAGAGCTTATCTCGTTCTTTTATTCTCCAATGAAAAGTGCGGCATCAATCCAAGGCTTTCTAGACTTCCTCTTCCTTTTAAATGGCGCCATTGGAAACGCTTCATCATAGATTATCTTAACTCTTGTAGACAAAAGGTCGTATGCTGCAATGAGATCATTCAACCGAACAACAAAGCTCCAGTTTTCCTCCTCAACTAAACTTTAAAACAACTTAATATTTTCATCATTAATGACCCTATACATAATGGGTGCATGACTTGTGGGTTTTTTACGCTGTGTTGAACGAGGTGGTAAAAAAATAAAAATAGGTAAATGGTCACTAAGATCCGATAGCAAAACACCCGCCTCTAGCTCATTCACCTGATAGTTCGTAAAGCACAGATCAAGCAAGGTCTGAGACATTCCCCTCACCCTGGTCGGGACATGAATTACATTTTCATCACCAAAAGAATGAAAAACATCAAGAAGTCTTTGTTTGGCTGGATCTGTTGATAATACATCTATAGTAAAGTCACCACAAATAATAGCATGTTCGCCGATTTGCGCGCACCCTTCCAGGATATTTTCCAGGAATTCTAAAAACGTGGCTATTGTACCCGAAGGAGGCCTATACACAACGACAACTAAACTACCTGCACACTTTATCATGAGAGACTCATAATGGAGGGTTAATTATAGAGAATTCTGATATGACATGTATATCTAGGTGTTCCTTTACGTACAGCGCCCAAATCCCGCGAAGTGAACGACATCGTAGTCGTTTGAAAACCAAGTTTCAGTAAAAGCTAAAAGATCAAAACTATGGCTTAACTGATCAAGTAACATGTCAACACCTTCGTGTTTATTTCTTAAACTTCGCGCATTCAAATGAACCAGGTTCGACTCATTAGTACTTATAACGCAACGTTGGACAGAAGTTCGAGTCTAGTTTGACTTCTGCGCGCATGCGCGAAAATTCAAAGGCAGCTCACACCACCAGGCAGAGGAAGAACGCAATATTTATTGGGTATGTTAATTTATTGCTTCAAAATAATAAACTAACTACAGTTGCAAAAGTACGCGTGTTCGCCTTATATCGTGTAAAAACCGGCGATAATTTTATAAACTGTAAAATAAAACGCGTCATCAAATATTTGTTTACAAATATTGCGTACCAGTCGGGCAACACTGTCCATAAGTCGAACTTTGTCGCAGTTGCCGATTTCTGGAAGTTTCCTTGAGTTATTCGAACCTTGGGTTTGACAAAAGTTCGCCATATCTCTAGATGTATGTGAGTTTAGGGCAGCGGCAAGCTAGTCGGCCCAGTGAGCTTCTGGTGTCTCCGCCGGGGATGAGAAATTTAGCCACGCCGCAGTACCGCCGCTAGCCTGGGGGGGTCTTTAACGTGCTCCACGCCGTAGCCATACACGACCGATCGTCAGGTGCGATGCTCATCCAGATCCAAACCGGACAGGGCAAGCTTCGTTTGAGATCGCAGGAATCGGGCTTTCGTCTCTGAGAAACGTGAAAGCGGTTCGCGACATACAGCAAAACGATATCGGCCGTGCTTACACTGACAACTCACGAGCCATCTATAAAGCTCAGAAAGACGCATTCTTGAATCGTAACGCACGCTACTAACACATCAAACAAAAGACAAACTACAAACACTGTCTGAGGCGAGTTGCTTCTCCCATTGATCCCTCAAAGACCGTTTGCAGACATGTTACTCATGTAGGCAGCAAACGAACATGTTTGTCGCCTGTCCGCAGAGACTGTTGTTATCGTGTTTGCAGAGAACAGCCCGTCTTTTGCACGTTGCGCTTGACGAGTTGCGCCCGCTCTGCACTGAGCACCAACATGGCGGCGCCCACGAGGAGATCGCGGAGTAGAGTGCCGGTATATCCGGGTGGATTTTATCGTAGTGGCTCCGGCCTATATAGTCTAATGGGACGGTCAGTCGCGGCGGATCGAGTCATTACTTTGGATAATAGACCAATAAAATGCCGAGACTGAGAACGGTCCCGTTAACGGCGGCGCCCGAGAAAGGGCGGCTGAGTCCCAGAGGACTTCTGGGAGCGCGGTCCGGTGAGCCGAGCATCCATCGACGCGAGAAGGCGGACAACGGTGAGCAGTCACGCCGACGATGGCCCCGCCCAAACGACGGAGCCATTGCGGGAACGAGGGAGAGGAGAACCGGACAAACGAAGGAGTCCGAAGCCCCGCGAGAAAGTGGGAGGATTGAAGAGCGAAAATTACGATAAGAATTCCGACTATAGAACGGTGGGCGTATATCAACAGCTATTGGCGACGAGATGTTTCGGTGGTTCCCTTTTACAGTTCATATCTGTGATTATCGATTTCCGGCGTCGATTTCAAATATATATGCAAAATGCACGATGGAAGCTCGTTGTCAATCTGATATTCATGTGATTGACGTCATTGAAAGCAGAATTCATCATACTCGAAACGTCATAGTGACTGTTTGGTCAAGTGGGGAAGATCGACCACAGCGACGTGTTTGATCGCCCACTTCAACAACAAAGAGATTTAGAATAGGGTGCCCCTAAAGCCACTAGACCCTGAGAAAGTAACGACATTTCTTTCCCGCCTGCTAGCGTGGCACAAACAGATACTCACATACAGACGGCAAAACCTAGCAAGGTAATTGACTCATCGGTCTCAGTTTCCATGCCAATCTCGATTTCAGGCCATTCAAATCTTCGAAGCTTCGAAGGTGTTGAACCTTCGAAAGCGTGTTGGCACTGCGCGTGCAATCCACTTATCAATCATGCCTAACTGCACAGATCTATTATTATTGTATTGTTGTTCCTGCGTATTTGAAGACAGAAAAATTATTTTTCGATGCCCCCAAGCACCGGCGCCGCATCTGCTGGTGGGGGTGCCAAGATGTACGCTTGTTTCGCCGGTCTGTGGATGACAAAATTTCGGTATTCAAGAAGCGTCTCTATTAAGCCCGCCGTCAGCAGCCCATTCGGATCGACTCGCCAAGAATGGAGAGGTGGAGGAGAAGTCGCCTATACCATACGAAAAGCTTGGCGCTAGTTTCCCAGGATCCAGCGACAGGGGACCCAAAGCTTGAGAACATTTGGCGTTAGCTATTTTGTGCTTTGTTGTCAAGGCTGGCTTAGCTTTCAAAGTACAGCACTGCTGCGAGAGCACGTGACCTCCTCTTGCATTCGCACGCGCTTGCCGAAGTGGTTTTGACAGTTTCCGAGAACTGCAGAAACTACGCTTGCCTCGATAACGCAAAACAGGTGACGTCGGATATGAGGAGCGAGGTGTTCGTCTGCTTCTTTCGCATGGGGTTGTGGTGACGTCAGAAAGACGCCGAGCTCTGATTGGTTCTGAACGAATGATAGTGGGTAGAGCTCAAGGCAGCTCCTTCAATCAGAACCAATCAAAGCTCGGCGTCTTTCTGACGTCACCGCAACTCCTGCGCCAGAAGCAGACGACTTGCTCTCCGCATACGGGTAGAAACTAGGGGAGAGAAGGAGACGACAGCACCAAAGGACGTCGGAACACCGAGCTCTGGTAGGAATGATGAGTGGATAGACGCAAAGCCTTTGTCTCTGTTCACTCCTCGAACGCGTTCGACCTCCGAACGTCGGTGTTTGGCGTTCGCGTTCGAATGCGTTCCAACAGGGAGTAGATACAAATGCAGCTAGCTTTGCCTCTCTACCCAGTCAAAGCTGGTTGCTCTGGCATCCCCGTCTGCTCTCGTCTCCTCCTCTCTCTGAGTTTCGACCCGTAGGGGAACGTCGCAAACTTTTGTCGAACATGAAGTTCGATGTCGAAACCTCGAAGATCGACTGATTCGGAGAACGTTCGAACTTTTGGCAAAATTTGAAGTTCCACTTTTGAACAGGGTTTCCCGACCTCTACGCAAAATTTAAAATTTTGGGGGGAAAACAACAATATATTCGGCAACTCGTTTTAATTACTTTCGCGATATAAAATCGATCATAAATGCTTCTAATAATTTAGCTAGCTAGCTCGTTAATGTGAACCGATACACCCGACGAATATTGCGCCCTTCCTTTTCCACGTGGCGTCAACTCGTTTTCGAACTTTCGCCCATGGGCACGAAAGCCCGACTTCAGTCAGGCTTCTGTCAAACTTTGCCTTGAAAGTTCGAAAAACTCGAACCTCGGCACGTTCACGACATCCCAACCTACAGCACTGTCTATGTGAACAGAACTAACCTGACACCACTGCCGGCTTGGTAAGATCAGCGTCTTAGTTTAGACCACGTGAAAGAAAGCCTGCCAAGCGTAGGGCGTGCGAGCGCTTGAGACTCAACTTTACGTGCCACTCCGCTCCTGTACCAGCTTTGGCAGTGCTTCTATTTAGCGCTGTCTTAGCTGCCACTCTGTTTCTAGCAAGCCGGCCTTGATTCAAAACTGCGAAGATCAGTCGACTATAGTAAAAGAAGCGAGTGTGACAATAAGCGGACATGGGTGCAAGATACATTGGTCGACGGAGAGGGGTCTATAGGGCACAAAGTGCGGCGGAAAGAAGCAACCCTCCCCAAAGACCACCCCGAACGAAAGACCGTCGAAATGAGGAGACGCCGGAGAAACGGCCCCTACTAGCGCACCAAGAGGAGCCATCTTAAGAGAGCCCCGCTAGAACGGCGCCGCGATTACCATTCGTTACCGGGGGCAGCGGGCGCCATCTTTCTCTGGCAGGCCTCGACGGTGCAATCCGGAGTTCCTGGCGTTCTCTATTATACGACTAGGCTCCGTCTCCCCTTGCGACGGACCGCAGCCGACGCTACGAGTCATCCCAGCCAATCCAGCACCGTGAACGGATCACGTGACCGTGTCCCCCGCGTGTCGCTATCCCCCTGCCGCCGCGGTCGCACTGCAAATACATACTACAAGACACAACCTGTAGACACTGTCTGAGCAGCGTGCCTTCTTTTTATGAAGGTCGCATTGGTCATACGAAAATTGCCTGCAGACATGTTACATATCTCTGCACATAAATCTCACATAATTGGGGCTCCCCCCCTAAGCCCCCCCCCCCCCAAGGGCAACGCTTTTTAAGGGAAAGGGGCGTCCCCCCCCCCCCCACCTCCCCTCCCTAAACCCCCGGGGCAACCCTTTCTAAGGGAAAAACGACATGCACTAGCTTTTTACTATGAAGAAATGTCTAGTATTCGGTAAAATGACAAATATTAGGTCAACAAAAGAAAGCGCTCGTGACGTCACATTTGTTCGTGATATTACCTCCCCCCCCCCCCCCCCCTGACCTGGCCCGTAAATTCGAACCTAGATTGGATTGGCTAGGATGGGTCGTAGCGTCTGTTGCGCTCCGCCGTAGGGTGAGACAGGGTCTAGCAGCAGAAAGTTGGGCAGGGCCCGTTCGATCGGGCACCTTCCTCTTCCAGCGCGGGATGCCGTAGGGGCCCGGGAGGGCACTTTGGGCGCACGGCCTTGCCTCCGCTGCTGCGCTGAGTCATGTCGGCGTCATGCGGCACTCTCCTGCCGCTATTTCGATCAACCCTTCGGGGCTGCCGTCTCGCGTCTCCGTAATGTCGCGGTCCTTCTTTCTCATTGGCGGCCAGTGTGATGCTAACGGGGGTGCCCGGGCGCGCTCTCGGAGGGGGGGGGGGGGGGGGGGGGGGGGCGCCACAGACAATGTTCTTTTAAAATTCCTAGATGCTACAAGTAGCGACATTCTTTGAAGCGCCGACTGCGTGACGGTGCGGGTTTTAAGAAGCGAATGGCAATCGCACAGAAGAATACTGAACTGAATAGGGAGTTTTCGTAGATCGCGTTTGCCCCTCCGCTAAGCCCTCCGCAAAGAGGAAGCCACTACTGCGCCTGCGCGCCGATGGCCTTGACTGTAGAGTTCCCGGTATCGTAGGCGGGTTGCGGAGGGCGTTACGGGACGGCGAGAGCGATCTACGAAAACTTCCTAATGACGCCATTTTGTTCCAGCGAATGAACTTTCTCTTATGTATTGGTTGTCGTAACTTGTAAAAAGAAGTATCAGGGAACATGATGTCCTCGTTGAAGTTCCTTGATAAATTTCCCACTTCGCGTTCCTTTCAAGTAATTAACTGTGTTGTGGGCATGTTTATACACCCTGAACTTTGTCTGCCTCCACGGGCGACTTGTCTCTCAACTTACATGAGAAATTTAGCCAGTGCAGTACAACCGCAAGCCTGGGGTCTTTGACGTGCACCATGCAGTAGTTGTGATACATGACCGCACGCCGGTATGATGCTCGTCCAGATCGAAACGGGCAGAGGTGTTGATTGAACTCAGGATCCCTGGGTTCTGCAGCGCGGAACGCGCGAGACAGGTCCCGCGAGCGAGTGCTAGAGCGACAAGCCGAAACAACCAACATCGACAAGCCTCAAGCAGGTGCAGCGTGCGCGTGAAGCTATCTTTAGTAGGCTTGCAAATCTCTCGTGCCATAGCCTATGCTCGTGGTTATTTCACGAGCACCGAGAGATTGCAAACCTGCCAAAGGCAGATTCACGTGCATGCTAAACATGTTTGATGCTTGTCGGTCTCGGTTTTTTTTCTCTGTTTGTCGCTCTATAGACCTTTTTCGCATAACCTCAAATCAGCCAGTAACTGACGTACCCTCGACCTGGTGCATTTTTGGATTGCCCGCTGACACAGGGTATGCAACCGCCAAGGGTATGGGCGAAAAGGCTTACAAACGGACGTCGTGCATGAGTTAGCTCCGAGTGCTCCTTTTTACCGTTCTGCAATTTCCGAAAATCTACGGTTGTCTGGCTACCACTGCGTGGTCGTGGGATGGATACAAAATTTAAAAAACATAAGAGCAATAGCAGAAAGAGTGCCATGAGCACAAGAAGCTGCAGCACGAGTGTGGCTGCAATGTTATCGAGCTTCGCATTTTCCCCAAGAATGCTTATTTATGAAGTCAGTCGATTGTGAACTTGAATCGCGAGAGATTCGTATCAGACTCAACGTCGCGTTTAAGCTCACGACCACTTCGTCTACGAGAAGAGAACCGCTTTTAATTCCCAGTGCAGGTGGTCCAATTAGGTTATCACTGCAAGCCCCATGGTATGTGAAAGGTATGAAAACGTCTACATGCCATCACTCAAGATGGAGCTATCAAATGCCGAGAGCTTACCTGCATGAACTACATTAAACTGCTCAGATATATTTCGCTGCGGAAACTCAATAAAACACCCCACCGTCTTCGTCCTCGTTCTCTCGAGGAGGCAAGGTGATGGCCTGCGAGTAGCCAGCTGGATTCAACCGGACAAGCTCCAACCAAGTTATTGCAGCCCACCATAGCCAAGTCTTGCCAAGTTCCCCCCATACCCACACCGTTGCCTACCCAGATAGCTGTGCTGCCAGAACTAGCCGGTATTTCTTTTTCTAAGCCGCTAGACGGCGTCGTCGGCGCCGCAATTCTCAAGATGGCGGCGCCGTTAAATTCGAGCATAATGGACCCCACGTGCCTCAGAACGGCTACCTTATTTTTATGTAAACAAACCGAAGTTTGACTGACGCATGTGGCACCTTCCTTTCCTACCTCAAACGCTTCCAGCAGTTCTCTTCAAGTTTTATCAACCCATTTCCCGCCAATCGTGATACAGTCACATTTTGGCTTACAAATGGACCTTTTGTAGAAATACGCGGTGCGCATGCGCGGAGTATTTCATGCGCCTGGGTTCGAGAGTATCTAGTTCCAAACAATCCGCCATCTTGCATTTCTCGCCTTTGAGCGGTTTCGTTGTGTCGACCTCGGGGCGGAAGATAACGCACGACGTTGACAAAGGTGAGCTTGGGGGAGCCGTATCTCGGTCACATCGCCTCAATGGATGAACAGGATGTAGCTGACGTTTTGGGTGTGGAACGGGTGGGAGAGGCCTTGGGCGCGCGTTGTTTTCCAGTCACCTAGTCTCGAACTGATTCGCGTGTCTAGGTGGCAGCACATATTCGCCAAGAGGTCCATTGCTCGTTCTCTGGGATCTAAATGAGGAAGCGTATTACGCAGGTTTTTGCTATACGGCATTTATCGAGTTCTCAACTGCCAATACCACGCGCAAAGGTGTTCTTTTTTTCTTTTTAGCTTAAAAATGAACTCTAAATGAGAAAACAAATGTCGAGGAGAAGAAAGCTAATACCTCAAGATTAAATATTCGTACATTACGAAGAAAATTTAGCAGACGCTTCGTTTTACGTTTATCGGGGACCGAGCTATGTAGCACTGTGTCGAATATTCGCCACTTTCGCAGCGTATGGGGGCCGTTCTGGTGCGTAGTCAAAAATTCGGGAATCTGGAATTAGCAATACATAAATAGCAAAAGGCCCTTACTGTTTGAGATGCGTAATTCTTATTTTGACTGATACGAGAGACCTAACCGCTCAACCCTATAACTTCGTGTCGGGGAGGAACGAGCACCAACCCTTCTTTGTGTTCTATCATCCACGAAGTAGAAACGCGATTGTCACGCCGCTGTATACACTACCATCTTTATATTTGCAAAGTTACCAAAGCACCAAGGAGTGCGTTAGCGTCTGCAGTCGTGACCGTTCTAAAGCGAAAACCTCAAACCAATGTCACTTTGAGCGTGCGTGAATCGCACGTACTATACATTTCCAGGGTCAACCTTGGTGTTTGGGTAACTTTAGCAGATGATAGAGCAATTAGTCGTGTTGTGTATATGTTTGGACAGCGTGAACTGCTAAGCTGTGGTCTTAAACGTAGCAGTAGCGATAGACGACCGCACGCCGGCATGCTCGTACAGATCGAAACGGGTTGCGGCGATGGCGCCAAGAAGACAAGTCCTGCGCCTTTCCCCCGTGAACATCCTCACGAGTGGGTCCACGCAGCGTCAAGTGTACTGCAGCGTCTCCAAGGGCGACGCTAAAGCATGGCGTTAAAAATTTTTGAAGGCCCCCTCAAACCTTTCAAAAAGTTTTGAAGGGCCCTTTAGACTTATTTTCAATAGGGGTCCCTTAGACGGACGCGTCTGCCAGGCTCTCGTCGAGTGTCAGCGTGTCTGGTGCCTGGGATTGGTTGGGAATCTATGAACCATGACGCAGCGATGGAAGCGGCATTCGAACTCTCGAAGCCGGTTTTGTATCGGGCAAAATATTGGTTCGGAATAGCCACTGACGCCTTTGGAGCAGATGTCAACGCCTGGTAGCGCATCACTCGAAGAAATAAAAGGGATATTGCCTCGCTAAACGAGTTCATCTTTGATGATGACTAAGGGATCTTCTTTAACACTGGAGCATATAACTTATCAATTTTTGTCATAAGAATAGAACGTGCCCTAAGAGGAACACGGAGCTTTCTTCTTAGAAATAAGGCTCCGGTGAGAGTAGGTTCATCTTACAATAGCTATTAATGAATGGTTAAGAAATGAATCATAGCGCAACATTTCGGATGCAGATGAAATCGAACCTCACTTCTCTTCCCCTTTTGCACTCGGTAGTGTATTAGCCCGTATATATATATATATATATAGTTTTTTCTGTAAAATGACAGCATATTCGATAACACGTCTAGAAATAAAAACGCATACCGCAAGTTCTATGAGCCTACCAAACTCAAAACGTTGATATCATGAACTGCAGGAAACAACCTCCCACAAATATTACGAAAGCCTACACTCGTGACTTAAATGTAACACAGCTCTTGAGAGGCGTTGGGACCAGAGTTCAGTAAATGCTCGTTACTCTTGCGGTCGACAGCTGCACGGGAACTATATTGACTACCGTGTTTCTTCAAATATAAACCGCATCTTTTTTTTTATCTTCCTCGGAACCCATTTTTATGTATAGAGGTCAACCTACAATCAAGACCAAAGAAGGTCGACCCGTGTTAGTAGTGAGCGTAATAGCCGAGCCTATCGCGCTGACCCAGGCGTTCCTCCGTGTCAACAGCTGTTCCTACCACTCCGGTGCAAAGCGGTGAAGCTCGACGTGCGCGCTCTGGTGAGAGGCGGTGAAGGTTGACACTGGACAGCGGCTCAAGTGCCACGGTACCTTGTAGCTACGGCACTGAGGTATAGGGTAGGCATGATAATCAAATTATCTCATCAGGAATACAAGACCCTGGTTCTGTCTTATCACAGTATCCTCCTTCCTACTGTTTTGCAGAGTTTTCTTGCGACTTTTATCTCCTCGCATCGTCAACATCGTCGGGAAAGATAGACGATGTCGGCGATCAACCTGGCAGAGCATCAACTGGCCAGCTCGGATGACGATACGTTTTCGTTTCACCTTACGTGAAAGCGCAGCCGACGCTACCAACCAGTGGGACAAATCAAACAACCTCAAAGCGCTACATCGTGGCATTCGTCATTTTCCTGCACACGTTCGTTCAACGGCTAGACCAATCAAGTGCAGCGAACGTCCCGTGACTCGCGCTTTTAGTCTGTATGTTCGTGGTTGCATGTGTTTGAGCCTTCAACGGTGCTCTCACCTAAAGCGTGAAACACATGTGAGCAAAAACCGCAGTTTCGCGCTGCTGAGAGGCTTGGCACTATGACAACCGTTGCTGTCATCGGTGGTTTCTATGGTTACGCCGCGCGGCGGTGCAATGGACGCGATTTTTGCTCGCGTGTGTTTCACGTTTAAGATGAGACAAACTACACAGTAAGTAGAGGAGCTGTAAAATACATATTGATACCATTGCTACTTTCTCCTACTTCTCCGAATATTAAAGTCAACCAAAGATGCATTACTATTTTTTTTGTGTTGAAACCTATTTGGCGCAGCTGTGGCACAATTCCTAGAAAAAAAGGCATTATGGCGCAAGATGTGGCAGACATTCGTTTGGGCGCGATTTGGTGCAAATGGGGCAGCACTTCCATCACTGCGTGACTTTATGAGCAGGCCTTATCTTCTAGGTGGCATGGGTGGGTTGGGGTATTATTAGTGGGAATGTCTCCTTGCCAAATTCTAAAAAAAAGCTCGTATGCAGAGCTTTTGATAGGCACTAAAAGTGCGCGAGAGAACGGGCACCCCTAGCTATCACCTCATCGGCTCAAAATAAAAACGAATGTTACAGACTTCCAAGAGAAAGACGACAAGCGCACGAGACCGGCTTGATGCCCCGTGCGCTCGAGGCGAGCCACCGTCGTCGTTCCTTCTTGGCGGGCTAGGCCTGTGGGACGAGAGCCTCGGAAGAAGTTGCAGACAGACCAGCATGGCCGGCCAGCAGCCTTCGAGGAGCGGAGACTCGACGCTGCTCGGGCAGCCCTTCTTGGCCCACGAAGACATTGACGTCGGAGACAGCACCGAAGACACGGGCCAGATCGCCACGCTTCTCCACACCCTGTCCTCCATAAGCGCTTCAGGTGAGGGAGCTGGCGTCAATCGGACGAAGCCGAACCTTCCGCACGGGGAAACCACAGTCACTGGCAGGATGCGAACGACAGGGAGGTCATTTTGTTTTCCCGCCTCCAACGGGAATTTCCACCGTCACTAACGTTTCGGTATCTCGGGAGCTTGCGCAGGCAAAGCACGGTAGAAGGCAACGAGGGCGAGGGCATCAAAAAGGGACGCCCTCCCGTTCTCATCCAGTCAGTGACTATATGCCGAGCGCAAGTTTGTCCGCTTCTTGCGCAAGGGTTTGCAGTGACGTCAGAACGCCGAGCTCTGATTGGACCTGATGGAAGGATACAGGGTAGACCCCAACGCTAGCTGCCTCGAGCTCTACCCACTATCCTTTCAGTCGGAGCCAATCGGAGCTCGGTGACGTTTTGACGTCACCGCAACCCCCTGCGCAAGAAGCGGGCCAACGCTCCCTTCGCATAGTTTGACTATGGCCCCCGGGGGGCGTATCCGACGGGTGTGTTCACTGCGTCCTCAAAAGTGGTCCCTGGATTTTCGCCCGATGACGTCACAGAAGTGTCATGCTGTTGCCTGCCACAATCCTGGCGGTGGCGCGTGCAGCAAAGGTGGATGTGGAAGACGCCTGCTCTGTTGTAGATTGATCTAAATAGCTTGACTGTCCAAGGATGCTTCAGCAGCCACGATTTGGGACTCCCCGGTGACAGCGACACTCGCGTTCGAACGTACTCTTTGCCGGGTCTTCAAGTACGATCCCCCAGGGTCGCGACATCTCACGGCGTGACAGTCTGGCTTTGATGACTTCATTTGTTGTCACTGCGGGACCACTTTCGATGCGTAGGCGGAATAGGACGCTAAACACACCAGTCAAAACGTGATCCAGGCACCGCAGCAATGCTAAGAGCACATGACTAACGTCGAACGGGTTTGAAGTTCGGTCATTTGCTTGCTTGCTTGCTATGTTATTGGCCCCTCGAAAAACAAAGGTGGCAACGGGCGCAAGGCAAGAAGCTCTGAGGGACCTGCGGCTGAACCCGCGGCCAGCTCACGAACACCTCAATAACTTCTTTGCATGAAGTATATCATAAACAAAGCATAAAGCTTAAAAAGAGAAACATTCTGCTGGAGTACCCAGTTGAGGTCACCTAAGGCTATAGCTATAGGCTACGAAGTGTTTAGATTTAACAGCGTAAACGATTCATTCAACAGCTAATACGCAACTCGAATGAAGTGTTCAAAATCATTGATTTTGATACGTTGGCTGCCGCAGCCGCAACCATTATCACTTTTTGGTGTCACATAGCCGTTTACATTAATTAGAAAGGGGGTCAGCCTTGTTGTTTGTTTGTTTTTGTTGTTTTTATGTCCACCGCGTTTTGTTTGCATCATCTCTGTTGTGAAAACGTATGCGCCTTTTCCAGGCATAAAGTCGCCGAGCTCACGGCGTGCCAGGGCGCAGTGTCCCCTGGTTCTGCCGGACATCCCGGAGAAGATCTCCCTGGAAGACTGGTCCATCAAGGCCTGCTACATCGAGGACATGGTGTACCCGAGCCCCAGGAATTGCTCCTACCTCACGAGCTCGTGCACTGCGGCTTTCATGGGTAAGAGCAAGACCAGCTACAAGACAAGGCCTGCGTATGACGTCATCATTAGTAAACCCCCGACCCGCTCCCCCACGCGCCAAACACGCTGCAGCTCGACGAGAGATGCCACAAAGCGGCTGATGAGTCCCTCTTGATGTCGCCGTGTGCTACAGCCGCGCTCGTTGTGAGCAATGTTGTAAATGTTCTTTTAAAACAGGAACACAAGCTGGTTTCTCGTTGCTTTTCAATCTTGGAACGAGTTCCCGTTACAAGTTTCAGTGGTTCGAAATGAATGCGTTCCTGATATATCTCTAAAACTAGAGCGTGTCGTAAAATTAACGTTGCGTTTGCGTATCATAATGCAATATTGCACTGGATGACGTGTAGAAAAAAATAATGCGAGCAATTTAAAGCATCTGCATCGAACTGCGTGTCGTGTCGCCATTTTTTTCAGTTTTTTTTTTTTTTTTTTGTCGGTCGTTTGGACATTTTTCCGTCCCTTCAAGTCGGACGTTGAAACAATCGATAATAAAAAGCATCAATACCTACTTAATCTGGGTAAAATTGTAGATGGGTACACAAAAGGAAGGGAATGACGTTCCTCCTGCCGGTCCCTCGAAAACATAGAGTTCCCGTCCCAGTTCCGCCGATGCAAGATGGAACGGCGGCGTGGCTCCGTTCCTCCCACGGTGTAAGATAATACTCTTCAGGTGAGGACAGCGCGCTCCTCGCGCAGTGCAGATAAAGTTCGCTTTTCACTCTCTCTCTTTCTCTCTCTCACTATGGTTTCAAGCGGCGCCGGCAGATGACTCGTCGACCCGTGGGTACGGCAAAGATGGCTCGTGCCGCCTCATGCTTGACACGCGCAGAGCTCCAGCGAGGTTGTCGCTCGTGCAGAAAGACCACGGTGTACCGGGGTGTCATGGCAACGAGATAATTTTTTTCGCTCTCACACAGTTTCGCCATTTGGCCGCTGGCGACACTGTCAGCCGCGGGCACGGTGGCCGAGGAATAATGCAGCCTTTCGGATGCACATCGAAGGAACACTATCTGATTCCTCGCGCCTCGCGTTCAGCCCCGCCGTGTCCTCACCTGAAGAGTATTATCTTACACCGTGGTTCCTCCTAAAAGAGACGCATTCCAGGAACGTCGTTCCTTGGAACGCCGTTCCGTACAACAATAATGGTTGTGAGATGCTGCGCGACGCGCTGGCTACGATGCTGACGAAGTGCTCCGTTCACCGTTAAGCTGAGACTAGAAGCTCCGCATTCAGCGCGAGCTTCCTGCCCTTGCTAAGACAAGTGTGAACGCACAGGCACGCGCAACCAAAACACTGCGGAAGCCAGCGAGGTCGTTCTGAAGGCGGAGCTTGAACAGAGTATAGCTAGGCGGCGCTGCGTGAATCAAGAAGTTATGACGTTTGGGAGGGGGGCGACGGCGCACTTTTTTTAGATGGTACTAGTAAGCGTCTGTCGCTGGTTATGTCGCCACAGTTCTCGCCACCACCCGTTACATCTGGACCGGTGGCAGGTTTTGCGGCGACACCAATATTCTATGGAGGGCCATTGCAATCGTGCCTAGGAATGGTTGCGATCCCTGTATTGCCTAGCGGCGCCAGGGAGAAGGGGCTTAGAGCAGAGCGTGAAGAGTGAGGGGCGGGATGAACCGTCTCGACCTTCTTTCCTCTGTCTACGCCACTGGCACGCATTAATGGCCGTCCGCGTCGCCTCGCAGAGCCGTCCCGGTGGGCGGCCGACAGCGAGAGCAGCCTGCTGCTGTCTTCCCTCACGGAGTCCAGCTCCATTGGGTCGCTTCCCATGGTCCAGTCCGATGCGTACCGGAAGGTGGTCAGATCCGTCACGCCTATGGGCGCAGGGTGCGTGCTCGCCCGCAAGCGCTCCGGCGCGAAACTAGGCTGCCTGGAAGGCGCCTTGGAATGTGAAAAAGCCATCAACGTGTCTGTCTTCCTTTGACGAGTAGCGTCAAGTCACGGACCTTGGATAAAGTACTTATTGGTCTAGAGTCTTCGATGGTTTCCGCCCTAGAAACATTTGCACTAAAAGCCAATAGTGATGGTGATGCGAGTAAAAGTTTAAAAAAAGATGGAGACAAAATAAAAAAATAAAACATTATCCAGAAAATTCGCGTATAGATGGCGTTTCTAATCGCCAATCTTTTCGAAGGTTGCGTGGGGTTAAATAAAAGAGTAGGTAGTGGCATCCAACGACCTTCTCGACGATGTTTCGTCTGATCCTACCTACATAGATACGGTTCTTTGGGCGATCTGATTGCTTGACTCCTAAAGTTTGCAGCGCGCCTCTGGTCCTTCAGTTTGTCCAGGGAAGACTTTCTCTGCGTGACCAAAAGATTCCATACCAAGTAATCTAATGACGTAGTCAAATTCGCTAATGCGCTTGGCGCTCGACTCGTGTGGCCCGTGGACGTGGACTGTGGCGCAGCACTGAAATGAGCGGCCCTTGGAATCAAATGGCGGTGCAACATCCGCTCGTGGCACGTGTCTTACGCGGTCGCACAACAGTGGTTGTCGGTACTTGCAAGAAACGTGAAGTGCGAATTTTCATCGATGAGTTATATTCTACCAGTATGTTAATATAGCGTAGTCTACGGCGAGAAAGTTGGCCCGCTTTTTGCACAGAGGCAAGGTTTCCGAGCTCGTAAGGCAGGGTTGCACAGTGGTTACAGTGACGTCACGCTGCCGGGCTCTTATCGAAGGGTATGCGGACAGCAAGTTCGTCTGCTTCTTACACAGGGATTGCGATGATGTCAGAATGCCGAGCTGTTATTGGCTGATTGAAAATAATAGTGGGTACACCACGAGGCATCTAGCATTGAGGTATACCCACTGTTCTTTCAATCAAAGCCAATCATAGCTCGGCGTCGCTCTGACGTCACCGCAACTTTTGCGCAAGAAGCAGACGACTTGCTCTCCGCATACATTCTAAAATGTTAGTTCCTGCAAGGCACTTTGGGAGAGCCAACCACTGCAATCTACAGAAAGAGCTCGGCGAACGAACAGAATAAAAATACGTTTAGATCGAACAAAAAGCAGTCTGCGATGTGACACGGAGCACGAGGTTTCACGACGTCTCACGTCGTGCTCAGCGTCGGAGCGGACTCCGGTACCTTTTTTCCTTTCTCTTTCGAATGCCCATATTTGGTCAGTCTGCAGTGCCGGCGCAACGAGAACCCGGACGTGCTGGTGGTGATGGGCACTGCCAAGTTCCCGTGCCATCGGGCCGTGCTCTCGATGCACTCGCAGTACTTCCAGCGCATCCTCGGGGTCAATCCTCGCTCCCAGAAGGTGAGCTTGCTGCTCGACGACCGCTGCTCATTGTCCTTGGAGAGTCGCCAAAAACGTTAGGAAACACAATACGTGCCATTTTATGTTCATGCTTCATCTATTTAGAGTTCTTACGTTCTAATGCCACAATCCCATTGGCGCGAAGCGATAATCAGATGTTCGGAACTAGCCACACGCCCTCGGTGCTATAAGCCTTTTCACCCTCCGTCGCATGGGCGCTGCCATCTTGGAATCACGAGATGCGGCCGCCGTAAAGTGGCTTCACATCGTCGCTCCTCTCTCCCCTCCGCACATTGGCAAAGGCGTTATAGGGTGATTCCACGTCAGTTCGTGCAATGATGGTCGCGAATCGGGCCAAAGCTGAAAATTTGAAATTATTCGCGGGTTCTAATTTTCGCGAATCGAGTGTGGCTTCCGTAGTGTTCACATATTGTCCGAATTGTTTGCGGGACGTATTTTTCGCAAATTGTAGGCGATTCGCGAAATTCGCGAAAATTAGGTCCTCGCGAAAATTTCGTCGTTTGCAGTATATATGAACGCCGTAACAATTTGTTTCGCTGAGATATAAAATAGAGAAGCTGGAGGTGTCGAAATTGAGAAGTTTTCACGATGCTACTTTTCACAGTCGTCATTTTCTCGTCAAAACTTTCACGTCACCACAACTTTTTTAATCAATTTCACAGAAGACATACAACACATACACAAAAACTTCGAAATATCAATAAAATATTTTTATGGAAACGAAATGATCAAACATGGCATAAAAACGCGTTTTAGAGACATATTCACAATTTTTTTGCAAATAAACCATCTTTCATAATACTTCACAAAACAAATCAAAATCCCTTCTTTAAATATTATTTACGAATATATAAAGATAATATGTCCACCCTTAATTGTCTTCTTGTTATTAACGCGGAAATGCAGCTGATTTCTCACAACGTGGCAAGATCGGGCGTCGATATTTAAAAAAAAAACTCAATTTTTTTATTTTTTTTAAACTCCCCTTGGCACTTCGCAGTGACTTGAACTAACTTGTGATGGCAAAACATTGAGTAACATATGACCTCATAACAGGGAACGTTGCGACAAACCTTCACTCGGAGCGAGCCGATGTTTTCGTCATAGCGGCTTTGCTGCACAGCACCAAACATTATGAGCGTTAGTTATGGCATGTATTTTATATTTTTAAATATTTTTTTTTTCGAAAGGGTGAGTGTAACTCACGCGAAAAGGGACTTTGAGCTGGAATACCATTAATAAGCTTACAATTCACAAAAACAAAACGGCCCCACTCTGCAAATTCGCTAACTATGCATTCATAAGCTTAAAAATCTCAGATGCGCAAGTGGCCATGTATACATCCGGCCTCTCGGCATATGATGACTTCCACGGATGAGATGTCTGGATTCCTCTCACAGGTGTTACGGTGGTCCACTTTGCTTGCTTCACCGCACGAAACTCTCGAACCCGTTCCGCAGACCGGTGGAACATGCAGACATTTGTATATTTTTTCACGTAGCACTTCCACAAAGTCTTTAGCGGTGACAATCGTTGAGTTGAGCGAAGATCTCAAGTTGGTGAGCGTTGCGTGGTGTTTAAGAACACCATCCACTCCATCACAAGCGCTTTTTTCGTGTCCAGTGACTGAAAAGATCCATCTTGCCGAAGAGAACAGCTTCCGAGACAGTTCGTGCGATTGGAAACGATTCTTGAAATGCGCCGCCGCATCGTCTGATACAAAAATTATTTCAGAAAAGAGTGGGTAATGTTCATACGTATACTCTTCTATGGCCTCTATGGCTAGAAGAGCGTGAGCTGTGTCATGTGTCGTGTCATCGCTGACAACGGCAAAGCTTTACGTGCCTTGCGTTGACGTAACCACACATGTGAAGAGAGACACTTGAGTTTTTTCCAATGAAAACTCTGCACTTCGGTTCGAAAGATTGCTGCCCAATTTTCCACAAAATCGAAGTGGAACATCACTGCCTTGCTTGGTAAGGCGGTTCTTGTGTCACGCATCAGGCTTCGTTGACAGTCACTGATGTAAGGATGCCTCATATATTTTTCGCTCCATGACTCCAATTCCCGCAGGAAGGCGGAAGTGTCCACAACCTTTTTGACGAGTAGGCCGGCGTCCCATAGCGCGAAACAGATCTCTTCGTCTTCGTCGAGATGGAGCGACTGCAGCAAGATGCTCTGCATTTTTGGGCACTTTTCGCAACGGCGCAGGAAGCAATCGTTCCGTGGAGCGCTGCAGAGGTACATGCGCTTGAGGTCGTCTTCAGTAAATGTCTTCTTTGAGGCATTTGTTATTGTCGTTAAAAGCAACTGAAAATTTACGCAATGCGCACACCTCGTGCTCCGGACTCTTTTTTACCCATTTTGGTCGTAGGGAATAAAATTTGGAGATGCCTAGTTCTCGATGGGGATGGTCCTTCCTAAACAGCTGGTAAGCTTTCATAATAGAGCGGCTCATAAACCTTTTTACGACTTTGGTCTTGTTGTCGTTGATCATGGCTTTGACGACATCCTTTTTTTTGGGGCTTTGAACAGAGCATGCGACGAGGTCGTCGCGTGTGTAGTACTCAAGTGCAACCTTCACGTCGTCGGCATTCGCCTTTGTCCCCCTGTAGGCGTCAGGGGTTGCTCATACACCACCTTTACGCTTCAGTTTTCTTGTTTGATCAATCATGTTGGCAGTCGCTTCCGGTACCAGACGCAATATTTCTTTCTTCGAGATGCTTGGTGGCAGAAGCGTGTGCAATCGCTTCCGTTCTGGTGGGAACTGCATGCCTTCAGCGCTTCGCGGAACGCGTCAAACCACTCCGTGCAGTGCTCACAACTGTCTTCGCCGGTTTTCACGTCATAAACGCTCGACAGCTTTCTTCTAATCGAAGAACTCACTTGGGCTTGTTTTTTCTTCAAATACGCTTCGCGCCTTTTTTTTTAATGGTTATACGTGGTTTTAATGGGGCTACCGACGGACTAGCAGCACACAAGTCTTGACTCACTTCAGCCAGAAGTCCCGGAAAGAAGAGTTTGATGTACTCACGTTGTGAGGAGAAGCATTCTCATTCTTGAGGTATCTGTAGCAATGCTGGCATAAGAGATCAGATTCGTTCACTGTTCGTGGAGCCAGTAGCTTTTTCAGCCGCACTTTTTTGAGTGCGGTTGGAAAAGCCGGAAGCATACATGCCCACTTGCCCAACTGAGAGTTTTAAGCTTATGTATGCACAGTCAGCGAATTTGCAGTGTGGGGCCGTTTTGTTTCTGTGAACTGTAAGCTAATTAATGGTATTCCAGCTCAAAGTCCCTTTTCGCGTGAGTTACACCATAGCCTCCTTTATACTGATAATGCCTGCCCAATGGTTGGCTTCCCATGCTTCGTCGTCGTTGCGCATGCTTCCCATATTTGCAACTAGAGGCGCCAAAACCCCATACAAAAATGCCGACGACGCTTCTCCGCTGCCCGCTGCTACAGTCCATGGTGACGCCATTTGTGAATTGAATACATTTGTAACCCGTGCTACATAGCTAGCGCAGGGCATCGTCAGTATAGTTTTCATATATAAAAGAAGTCTTAACCTTTCTTTTAGCTTTCACTTCTTGGTTTTGCTTCTATGCTGAAATGTTACCAGACCTCTGGTGCTTGTCACAGCGACAACAGTAATAGTCAAACCAAATTAAAAAGGAGACAGAGAGGCTGGCGGACGTTCACGACGTTGCAACAGCAGCCACTTGGCGTTTTTATTGCTTCTGGAGCAGAGCCGGACAACATACGACCCGCGGACCACATGCGGCAGTCAAGGGATTTTTCTCAGGACCGCGAACGAGCCTTCGCTGACCGAAAACCTGCGCACCCGTCGGCAACGCACTGACCGGGGATCTTAAAATACATTTTCAATTTTAAAAATATTTTAGATGCGGAGCATCTCTTGCTCGGGTCTATGTCCCGCGTCCGCGATGTAGTCGGCACTCGAACTACGCACGCGCAACTCTCCTCCTTCCCTCTCTCCAACAGCTGCGCGTTACTCTCTCCGCTCTCTCTCTCTACCAGCTGCGTGCACTGCGCGTGCGTTGGCTTCTCCTCACACCGCGCGCGCACGCGCAACTCTCCTCCTCTTGTCTCCTCTCCTTCAAGTGTGAAAAAAATAAAATAAACGGCGAGCGGCGAGCGTTCCAACTTTCTCTGCCGCGAGCCGCGACGAAGGCTCGCGTAGGGGGTAACGCTAGGGCAGTCGGTGGCGCCATCTCTCGACGTCAGCACGCAACTGACTCTTTCCTCGGAACCAACACGATGCTCCGCATCACCCCATGGTTCCCCTCGGGAAGATGGTGTTTTTAAGCTCACAGTTTTTATTTATGTTTTGACCGGTTTCTTCTGGTCTGCACTGTTTTTCATGGATGCAGTTCTAGAGCTTTAACGATTTCCTAGATAGTGGCTTGTTGAAGAAGATCTTGAGGTCACGCTTGTCAGACACGGATGCAGAGTGGTTTGTGGAAATTGGCCTGAAATACTTAGTAGACAGAATTTGCAGAAAATCTTTGTAATGGTTTACATCTTTATCTGCCTTTGCGCATTTCAGAACGCCATTGTGCATAAGTGTATCTACGCAAGTCTCATC
This sequence comes from Ixodes persulcatus, assembly GCA_013358835.2. Taxonomy (NCBI): domain Eukaryota; kingdom Metazoa; phylum Arthropoda; class Arachnida; order Ixodida; family Ixodidae; genus Ixodes; species Ixodes persulcatus. The sequence goes on along the minus strand of JABSTQ010009531.1, from coordinate 106,484 downwards.
AGCTACATACAAAGGCGTTTTCAGCATATTTCGTTTTTTTCAGTAAAACCTCTACGAAGTTCTTCAGCGCATACAGCTTCTCTGATGGATAGTATAGTCCTGCCCTGTCCTGGTGCCTGATGATGGAATCACTGTGAGCCGTAGACGCCTGCTTAATAACCAGTAGGAAGCAGTCGCTGCAGTTGACATGGTCATTCACCACCAGTGCCAAATATCCACCTTCTACTACGTGACGCCACACGCACACCGTGTGGCGTCATGGTGTGCGTGCCGGGAGCTGCAGACAGCCTCGTGCTATTGAGCTATGCCGGCTATGGCTAAGCGCTCTAGAGCTCTGAAAATCAAACGACAACCGAAAGAAGTTACTTGTGTCACAAAAACATTACGTGATCACGTGACCTATTTAAACACGTAAGGTCACGTTACCGCGTAGCCTAACATGGAAAACTTACGTTATCACATAGCTTAACGTGATAACGTAGCTTACACTAGCTACAGTGAACTGTAGTAGCAGACAGCGGCCGAGCGTCGTCTGCTTTTCTGTTTGGGGTTTTGGCGCCCCTAGTAGCAAATATGTGAAGTAGGCACGACGACGACAAAGAAACCATTGGGCAGGCATTTTCAGTATAAAGGAGGCTATGGTTACACTCACCCCTTTTAAAAAAAAATTTTATAAATATAATATACATGCCATAACTAACGCTCGAAATGTTTGGTGCTGTGCGGCAAAGCCGCTATGACGAAGACGTCGGCTCGCTCCGAGTGAAGGTTTGACGTAGCTTTTCCCTTTCGGAGGTCATATGTTATTCAATGTTTTGCAATCACAGGGTAATCCAAGTCACTGCAAAGTGCCAAGGGGAGTTGAAAAAGAATAAAAGATGGAGATTTTAAATATCGACGCCCAATCTTGCCACATTTGGAAAAAACAGCTGCATTTCCGCGTTAATGACAAAAAGGCAATTAAGGGTGGGCATATAATTTTTACATATTCGTAAAAAATATTTAAACACGCGCATTTTGATATGTTTTTTGAAGTATTATGAAAGATGGTTTACTTGCAAAACAATTGTGAATATGTCTCTAAAACACGTTTTTATGCCATGTTTGATTTTTTTGTTTGCATGGAAATATTTTATTGATATATTCATTTTTTGTGTATTTGTTGTATATCTTTTGTAAAAGGTATTAAAAAGGTTATGGCGACGTGAAAGCTTCGATGAGGAAATGACGACTGTGCAAAGTAGCATCCTGAAATCTTCTCAATTTCTACGCCTCGAGCTTCTCTATTTTATATCTTAGCGAAAAAAAACAAATGTCAAGGCGTTCATATATAGCTGAATGTTCCTCACAAGAATATGGCTTTTATGTGTATTTTTAACAAAAAGATCGAAATTGTGACCCAGACCATCATTGCATGAACTGACGTGGAATCACCCTATATTCGTGTTTTGCTTCGGTTTTCGTCGCGTTTTATCGCGATTTTTGGTCTTGCTTTGTCAATTGTCGTCTAAAACTTATATTTATTATCTAACTGCATGCCATCATTATGCGTACAACGTCTGCACTTGATTTTATAGCAGGTTATGACTATTTTCACCCTCGGCGTACCGGGTACGTGTGAGGAAAGGAATCAGCGTTATCACTGACGCACATTGAGTTTGTAGGTGTCTTTGAGACAGACGAGGGTTCAGATGCCAATTATTTAGGACAACGGAAATTTGCTGAAGTCATAGCGGCTAAGTGTAAGTGGCGCAATTTGAAGCGCGATGTGTATTAATGATCAGGCATTTATGATTTTAAAAAAGAAGGCAGTTATAGTCAGCGCAAGTAGTCCCTATGTGTTTCTTGAAAGCATTGTGCACTGCCTTCACTACAAATCCAAAGCAGTTGCTTTTTATATTTTGGGGGAATCATTTTTGTTGTATAAACATTCGATTTAAAAAAAAAAATCTATTAGTTGTGCTCGACCTCATGTCTGCAGTAATTCAATTTCCTTAAGATACCCAATTCAATAATTTATTAAGACATACAGGATTGGCTCCACGGGAGAAAAACTCGTCAAAGACAACTTGTGAGTGGCTGACAAAAGCGGCCGAGGCACGCAATATGTGACACCGAAAAAAAAAAAAGCAGTCTGCATGGAAATTATTCGAGTGCAACGTTGTCGATGCCGAATTTACTCTCGACGCCGCTGAACGTAAAACAAAAAAAAAAAAGCCTATCTGTCCAAACAAATAAAGATATGTCTACACAAATCCATGAAGCGGTGCGTGGCATTTGACTTGCGCCAAGTCTGCTGGAGGTCAATGTTTTTGCGTCATTTATTTTATTTCACAAATTATACGGAATACAGGCGTCAGACTTCAATTGACGGGTTTGTCCCTTAACTCATATGCTCAATACGCTGAAAGGAAATGTCCGTATAACAAGTAGTTTCCTAAGGTCAACCTCGTGAAATTCTGCTAATGAATACTTTAGCAGGACTGATAGTTGAAAAAAAAAAACAAAAAAAAAACCTACTCGGTCTACGATGGACCATCAAAATATATCTCGAGTACTTAGTCTCTTTAAAGAAACCGATGGAGACAATATCGCTTTTTTTAGCATTCCATGCGTCATTACAGGGGGTTTCCCGGATGTCAATCTTTCAACATAACGTTGGTGTCTTTGAAAACCGAACAGTGAGCACTTGCGAGTTCATCTGTTCCCTGCGATTCAGCACATTGTTAGTCATGTTGTTAGACCTGCTTTTTCACTGTGCCTCTAGCGTTAGTGTTTTGATTGGTTTATTTTAATATAAACTAGTATTAGGCGGGTAAGTCCAGTACGGCCGTAGGCATCAGTAATCCTCCCGCGGCATCGTTTTAGTCGTTTCGCCACCGAACCTGGCCGAACAAAGAACATGATCAGATGAAGGTGTTTGTCCAAAGTCCACAATTTAGCCTCGTCACTACGTCGTAGTTCTCAAGGTGGACCATTACCACTGTATCATTGGTTCTGTACCACAGGGGACACATTTATATCACAAAACTAAGCCAAAAAGACATAACAAACCAAAACGTCCACGAGCCCGCTGAAACCGTAACCAAACTAATTGACACCACCTTATGACACCATGTGTGTCAGCGCCCTCTGTCCACCGCTCAGGTAACTACTGAGGTGAAAGGTCTATACAACTCTCCATAACTTGGTATTCCTACCTGTTTAATGCGCCTCACTACGCAATATCTGTCAACACCAATCTCAACGACCGTTTTGTTTTCAATTTCCCTCGTCTCGACGTCCTATGTCCACGTGTGCAATCGAGCGCAACCGGGAGATGTCCGCGCACGCCGAATGGCTCGACAACGAAGGACATATAGTCCCGGAGATCAAATGTCGGCCGTTCTTTCAAGCATAGTACAAAGCCCGGGACCATGAAAGTGCCGTACAAAGTGTAATCCCTTTGAGCCTCCCCATGCAAAACTCGACAACCCTCGCGAACAACCGTGGACCTGCGGTAACCCAAGGAACCAGAGGCCTCGACAAACTTCGCCGACTCGATGTACGCGAGCGACTTCGCTGGAAAAGCGATATCCCTCCTGAGCCCTTTTGGGAAGTTTCGCAATGCCTCCAAGACTCCCAAAGAACCCGAGTCTCCAAAGTCCCCCCACTAGTCAGACAAGGCCAGCACCTCCTCTCTCGGCCCGAGCGCCATCTGTAGCAGTTAGCGTGCGCATCGCAGGACAGAGGCTTCTACCGCTTTCCGGTGAATCACGTCGAGCTTCAGCCTGTTTGCCACTTAGGGCAGGTCGGGGATCCACGAAAGATGACGTCATGCCCAGGCCTTGTCTTTTAGGTGGTATTCCTCGAGCACGCCAAGACTCGTGTCGTTCAGCGGCTATCGGAGCCTTACGAGCTCGGCAGGTCCTGATCCCTGCGCTTTAAAACCCCAGCGTTCCCTTCTACCTCGCTCCCATATCGTATCGCGTTGTCGACGCGTAAAATACTCCGCCCGCCGGAATGCTCGTCCGCGAGAGCGCAGCCCACCGCTGAAAGCGAGATACCATCAACGAGCTCGGCGAAGACCCCGCGCTCCGCTATCAAATTACTGATATCCGATCGATGCAGGGGAGATGGGACAGGCAGGAGTCTTCTTCCCCTCGCGCGCGCCTAGCTTTCTCTTTCGCCGAGACTCTCGGGTTGCCCGCTATCCCTAATCTGCATCTTGGCTTTGTTCGTTGCTCACCGGCCGTCCCCGGGGCAACGCCACCGCCGGTTCGGACGCGAGCGTCCGAGATCGCGCGCCAGGGAAGATGCGAACCCAAGGCTTGTGCATGACGTCACCGTTGGTGGATCCCCGACCGGCCCCAACACGCTACGCTACGACACGCGCTGGCGGAAATGCAGACGCAAGCTAGGCGGCGCATCGTGGAGCCACTAGCTCTGGCGTCTGTTGGGGGGAAAGGCGCGGGCCTTGTCTTCTCGGCGGTATGGCCTCTGGCCGCAGGCGCTCATTGATAAGCGCGCTCCAACTCGGCGTCGGGGTATCGAGTTTATAGTGCTGACTCGATTGTAAACCCGAGATCGGACAAAAGGGATCCAATTAATTGGGCGGGTGGCTGCCCGCCGCACCAGCGCACCCTCCCAAACTTGTGCCCGCGTGTGTTCGCCCCTGCGGCGGCATGCGGGGGCCGGGGCTATACACTGAAACGCTCGCTCGGGAATGAGCGGGCACTCGTCTTTCGAGAGAAGGGGGTATTAATCGATTGCGCGGAATCAGGAACATCAGCTGACGATGGTCGCCGGACGCTGTTAAAGCAGGCGGGGAGGGCCCTCGCTCTCAGGCGTTCCGACGAAGGTGGAGGGTGGCGTTAATTGGCATGCACGCTGTGTTCGTCGGGATGAGCCGTTCGCGTATTTGGTGCCCGTTCGCACCGCCTTTTTCTTTGATTTCTTTTTCTGACTCGAGGCGGTGAACAAATCGAGTCGGCTCGTGAGATTCCGTACGCTCTCCAAGGAATGGAAGGAGCGGTGCCCTTCCGTTCTTCCGATTGCGTTACTTCCACGGTTTGAAAACAAACGCATGGTTTACACTTGACGTGATCGCATTTTGCCGGAGGCCATTCCTACTTATTCGGGCCGAGAAAAAACAAATTCTATGGTTCGAAACGTATGCGGCACAAGGTACTATGGGCAACAATGGGAGAGGGGACAGGCTTCCTCGCTTTTTTGACCTACCAGCAAATTTTGGAAGATATTATGGTCCCGACGACGGCTAAAACGGAATGTTAAGATCCCAAGCTACGTACTGTTTGACAGTTTGAGATTTAACGAAGGTTGTGGGAGCTGTGAAACTGGAAAAAAGAGAGATGAACCGTTCACTTTGATATTGTTGCCGATAGTACGCGCTCAGCAGCAGTGCCACCATAATGGCCGCTAGTGTGACGTCAGTGCGAGCCGTGAATAGTCCTCAAGGTTGAGGAGCATGTGCACGAAGACCTCGGGGACTGATTCACGCGCTTGCGCTTAGGTGTGACTGAGTGCATTGCAACCTTTTGCGACTGCTTACGACTAGCCATATAGCGAGTAGACCTGGAACAATTACAACCTGCGTACTTCACTTCTAGTTTTTTGTTTGTTTTTTAAGCGTAATTCTTTCACCCTGAGGTTGAAATGGTCTTGACAGTGTTATTTTACAGGTACCAAGTAATAAAACTTGGATTGGCAAATTAGGTCGTGATCCTGACTACGAGCGTTGCGCGTGCGCTGTGCTGCGCCATGCGTGGCGCATGGTGATTGGCCGATCAGATAATATAATTCCACGAAACTGACGATTATTTTTTTACCGCGTGTGGCACGGGTATTATACCCCTGTTACACAGACCATTTCAACGATCATTGAGCCAACGACCATTGACTCAATCGCGATCGAGCAGTGTTACACCAGGCGGGTAAAGACGGGAGCAGAACGCGGCAAACCCTAACCGCTCACATCGGCGGTATTGAGAGAAAAAACGAGAAATCGATAGAAGAGCGGAGAAACAAAGCAGACGAAAGATTAGGCGTGATTATTTTGCCGCGACGAGTGGTTTTTGATTGAACGCTTGTCAACTTTATTTAGTTTTATACTATGCGGGATTCCTGTGTTTTCATGCAAAGTAAACTAAAAACATAACGAGGTAAAAACCTCACATGATGATGTTTTGCTGCTTCTTTGTGCATATTAAGGCATTGCCAGTGATATGGGCATAGCGGACCACCAACTGGGACCGCCGATGTCCTCGTCCTATGCCCGCCATTCCGAGGCGGCCCGAATGCATGAAACCTTTTCCTTTATACTAACTTTATGCGCTACACGGCAGCGCCAGCTGCCATCAAGCCGCTAATGACCACTGAGTTGAACTAAGCCGACCTACTCGCAACTGTTGGGGGTTCGCCCCAATAGAGCTAAAGATGGCGTCCGTCGCGTTGCCGCCGATGGCCATGCGCCAGCGAAGTACTTACACTTGCGGAACATTAGGGGAGGTACCTAGAAAGTATCGTAGCAGCAAATATTTTCGGAAGAGGTGTGATTCGGGGCTAGAGCTGCAGTTAAAGCGATCACGGCACGTCGCGGGGGTTCTTCTCGGCGAGCGCGGCCATTGTAATGTCGGTGCTGAAAAGACTTTCGTTGTGTACCTCTTGCTTGGATTCGTGTGAAACATTCAGATTGCGCATGGTGTGCGCGCCACTTCCGGTCACCATGACAAGGGGGGAGAAGTACACATGGTTCTCCTATGATTACCTCGTGTTTAGGTGGGTACGCGACGACTCTTGGTTCACTAGCGAGCAATTCCGTGAAAGCTAAGCTCTAAAAATGCCATTGCGTCGTGCTTTTTTTTTCTTCATTTGTTTTCCGGGTTTCCTGCGTAGGGGCAAAGGCGTGGTGCCTGACAAAGCCTCTGCCCCCTAAAGCTCTGCAGCTCAAAATAGTTACATAATCACAAATTTTACAAAACATTATACAATTAAAATAAAACAAGAAAGACAAGTCAAAGAAACAAGGGAGAATAAACACTACACTCATTTGGTAAAAAACAAAACACTATATACGTCAGTAAGTATTGGTCGTGAAAAAAATGAAATCCGTTTACAACTCCCTGTAACGCCGAATTGGAGCGCAGCTCTTGAGGAGGAGGAGGAGGGAAGGGTACTCAGGGGAGGGTATACCCCTCCTCATGCTCCTCCTTCTCCTCCTCCCCTCATCCTTCAATCTCCTCCGGGGGGGGTCACGTGACCACGGGGGGTCACGTGACCACGGGGGCTCACGTGACCTGGGGGGTCACGTGACCTCGGCGGGGGGGGGGGGGGGGGGGGGGGGGGCTCGCGCGGTGCATGTCCTAATATGCACCGCGCGGTTACGCCGACGGCGACGGCGACGGCGACGCCGACGCCGCTCAAGCCGGAAACGGGCGCCTAAGAGCTGCGCTCTAAAACCGAAGACAGTAACAGCAAACAAAAAAACTAGAATGCAATCGTATGCACCTCCGACATATCAGTATCAACAGCAAGTTCAGATGAAGGTATACAGTGAAGCATATATCTTTGAAATAAGCTCTACCTAGTGATCATGTTATTGGTGCAATACACTATCCAAATCAAAATGCGATTTCACTGCCAACCAAGAAACTTCTGCAATCCCTTTTAAAAAGCAGGAAACGTGTTGTTAAATTTAATGTTCAGATCCGTTCTATTTAGAGTTTTAGTTGTATGAAAAAATTAAAGTTTGTTGACCATAGTTGGTTCTTATGGCCGCGTCCTTCGCTTTGGGTTTCTAATCGTATATGCACGTAGGCTGTTTGATGGTGTGAAGTCTGTTTTTATGTATCCATAGTAAAAGACTGTAGTTGCCGATGCGTCTCGGCACAACCAAAATGTCACGAGTGAAGTTATTTCGATTATCTCGAGACGATAGACGCCACCGACGCCACCGAGCCTGGGCGATCGCAGGACGAAGGCATTGGCAGACGGTGCTAGCCTACTTCAATGTGCTAACGACAGATGGCGCGACGTGACAAACGCGAAAATGCGGCGCCGGTCATCTCCGTATAACGATGGGCCGATACGGCACATACAAATGCAATCTGTGCACGCTACTCTGTGAAACAAACCTTGAATACCAAAGCAAGCGAGTCAAAACACTACAAAATTGTGCATTACAGAGACTCCCGTCGCGCTAAAGGAAGCGTAATAAAAACCTTCGGAAGATAGTCTGCTAAAACCAAAAACCTGGCTCGGTGACCCCTGCGGGAAGCTCGGCGCGTACCTCCGGCGCCGATGCCTTGAAGTTCACAAAGTAGTTGAACGCGTTAAGAGATTTGTAGGTTTTAAGTTGTTCTCAGCTATATGGACCATTCTAGTCGAATACGTAGTCCTGAAGATGAGCCCACGACGATACCTTCGGCAGATTTGTGATTTCCTTAAGGAACAAGTGCTCTTTCTTTTCACCCAAGCGAACAGGAAGGGATGTCGATCCCGTATAAGTAAATTTCGGGAAATACCGCAGTTAGTCCTCGGCAGTGAGACTTTTAAAGTACGCACTACTCACTAGGGGCCCTCAAAAACAAGCAAAAACAATAGCCAACCGGAAGTAGCATATTCCCCCCAGAAGTTCTGCCAGTATTTCTTTTGTTTACCTCCACACATAGTGCATAGTTTCTTTGCTATAAAAATAAAAAAGACGTTCATTATATTTTGTTAGTTTATACCAGTGTTGGGAAGTACTTCAAGTACAGAGCGCGACACTGTTAGCGCGAACAAGCGATCGCCGGTTTTTCCCGTTTTTCTCTTTGAAACCAAGGGATGTCATCCAAGTTATTATTGCTACGGAAAGAGCTCATTTAGTTCTATAATGTAAGCGATAAAATTTCGTGTTCGCTAATACTATTTAAAAGTAAAATGCGAAAATGCGTCAATGCCGTGTTCGCGCTAACAGTGTCGCGATGTGTACATTGTACTTAAAGTACTACTTCGAGTAGGTTTAGGAAACTTGTACTTTACTAGAAGTACATTCTCTGAGTGTGTATACTTGTACTTTACTTAAAGTATTTTTTTCTCGTACTTTCCGAGGAAAGTACAATTCTCGACTTCAAAGTACATTTTCCTAATTTGGTCTCGTTAATTTTGTGTCACGAAATGATGCTTTGTCAACTGCGAAGAAATACTGGAAGGGATATTCTACTCTTAGCAGAGACGTCAGCAGACGACACGTCGCTCCGCTTGTTCTGGGGGCGGCTTTCCAGTAGCTTTTTGAACTCTCGCTACTTCTCGGTTGGTCGGTGCAAGCGAGGAGATTTAAAATATTATGAGAACTAAATTTATGATAATCTAGCACTTAAAACTGTGGTGCGGGACAAATACACTTTCAAGTCGAAGAAAAAAAAAAGACAACAGAGGAGAACATCACAATGTTTTGAGACATTTTCTTTTGTCTTTTCCTTCGACTTGAAAGTTCCTTAATTTTTTCGCACCCCAATCTGAGGTGTCACATTATGATTAATTATCACCAGCTCTCTTTCACATGCACTGTTTTTTTTTTTTCATTAAAAAGCGGACACTCGTTAATGAGAGGATTTCTTTCGGAAACTACGAAGCTGACGTCATGCTCTCTCCTAGTACATTTAACCCCCCTGGGTGTAACAATCCAGTGCAAGCGGCGCCAAATTCAGAAGAGGGACTTCTGAATTTGGTTCTATTGCTGAAAATAACTACTCTGTGGCCACTTGACTTTATCAAATATTCGCCGCTGTTTTTAAAAAATAGGTCAGCACCCCTGATTACCCCTGGGCAATGCATAGCAGTTAAAAAATCACTGTATAGGGGAATTAAATGATATCATGAAAGATTGTATTAAAATACTTGTACTTTAATTTTAAAGTACATTGTATTTATAGTACTTTACTTCAAGTACATTGCACCCAGTGTACTTACTACTTTACTTAAAGTACATCACGTCTCATTTACTTTGTACTTTACTTGAAGTACTTTTTAGAAGTACTTTACCCAACACTGGTTTATACTGAATGAAAAGTGTCCATATAATTAATTTGTTATCACTTTTAAAAGAAAATTGTGACATCTGGATGGCTAGATTGGACATTTACATGTATGTTTTATAAGGCCACAGAAGCGACGTATTGGCGTCTGATTGGTGGAGCCAATGGCCTGCACCAATTAGACGCCATTACGTCACTTCCGCGACATTTTAAAACGTCCGTGTAAAGGCCCGTTCACACGCTTGCAAGCGACTACGACCGAATGAGACGAGACTGGTTTTTAAGCCTCTCGTGGCGGCTAACGACCGGCTCCGCAGCAGCGCATCCGGTTGTAAGCCATTGCAAGAGGCTTAAGATTCGGTCTTGTCTCCTTCGGTCGTAGTCGGTTGCAAGTGTGGGAACGGGCCTTACATGTCCAACCTAGCCTTCCAGTTTTGGTTTGTTTCGGTTTCAACTGGGGTGGCCAGTAGCCGTGCTTTCAAATCCACCTTGAAACATTGTTTGTGTTGTTTTTTTTTTTCTCCCCCCTAGAAAGTATACTGAACTCAAGAAGTGTAGTAATCATCTTGATTAATTTATAAAAAGCAATTATTCTCAAATTATTTTTTTTTTCTATCGCGTGGGTCCCGTGACGCATATCTTAACTGGGGTTGTTGGTAACACCGGACAACTTAGTGGAGGTTAATGACAGTTCAGAGATGCCAACGATCCTTGGCTCAATGATCATTGAAACGGCCCGTGAAACAGGGGTATTAGAGACCATTTTTCGCAGATAGGGGGCTCCCCATAACCACTCAGCCCCCCCCCCCCCCTCTTTTTTTTTTTAGGTTACGGGTTCGGTGTTTTGTTTCTCTGGGAGCGGGCGTTGTCGCTACCTGTACCGAGCTGGCAAAGCGTATTCGCGTGGCTACATCTCCTCGTATCCCCTCGTGCGCAGCTGGAACTGCAAGGCGTGTCCAGCGAGGCTTTCCGCGTCCTGCTGGACTACATGTACAGCGGCAGGCTGCACATAACCTGCCAGAATGTGGGCAAGCTCTACGTGACGGCCAGCATCCTTCGGGTGCCGCGCGTCAAGCACAAGTGCGCCAAGGTAACGGACTCTCCTTCCTCCTCTAGCTCACTGGCAGATTCGCCTGTTGAAGAACCAAAACGGCGAAGAGAGAATCGGGAAGCAAGAAACGTGAACATAAAAACCCACACCGTGCCTCTCTTCTCAGCCAGGACTCTGCGTTCTATAGCAAGTCGGCCCGTCTTCGGGTTTGGACAGCGGGTTCGACGTCAGTCAGAGCCGGCATTAAGTCTGCGCGACTCATCTAACGCGCGAGTGATTGATTGAAGATATGGTTTTAATTCTGAAATACTTGTCACAGCTGCTACTGGCCGATAAGCCTCTAGCGGCAGGGATGGGGTATGACCGTGTGAGGTATATTGATAGAGATGAAGAGGAAGGGCACTACAATGCTGTCCTGTCTTGGGAGTCAAGTTCGACACTCGCCGACCGCCGCGATTCACCACCGCCGCGCTTCCCTTTTCAAAAATATTTGAAGCAGTCTATAGAAAACCTATCCACGTTTTAACGACTCTTTCAACTTTCCATCCAGTCAAGTCGTAAATAAATTCTCTACAGACTTTCTATCAACTGAAATTCTGTAGGTTGCAGGCGATATAAATGCTATAGAATTTCTATCACCGCGTCCTAATAAAGACAAACTCACTCGAGAGATCATTGAGGCGCGGGAAATTGGAAAATTGAGGAAGAACTGTGTCAGCTCTCCTTCAATATCTTTATCCGATAAGGAATGTTGTTTTTTGGACACACAGTGACAGCGCATAACGGTGGCTAAGGAGCACCTGGCGTCCATGACATGTATTTTATCTTTGTTTGTTATGACGTTATAGTATTTATACTTGAGGTTAGCACGAATAAACTTTAGTTGTAAGTCAGCGCCTTGTTCGTCTACCTTCTTGTTCTTGTCCGTGTCCTTGCACTGTTTTATTTTGATTCTATCCCCATATGCCTATTGTATTTATATTGACTTAACTCTATAAAATTATAAGTTGTGGTGCGGAGGAGCGACATCACACCCAGTTGGAACCTCCTTACGGAGGCTGCTTTTCAGACTGTGGCGAATAAATATCGGCTCTTGCAATGTTTTATAGTTGGACATACCGTTCATCAACCCTCAGAAAGAAGATTTCGTGTAAATATTGGCGAGAAAGAAACCATCATAATTGTAAACATTTTAACTTCTCGAGTGGTCCTCGTTCAGATGATTGCCCTTGGCTGCGGTAAACCGCTTGAGTCGGTATCGGCAACTGGTTTGTGATCCCGACACCTCTTCGGCGACCAGCATGTCCCGGTTGCCATCTTTCCCCGCTTGCACGGGTAGCACATTTATATTGTACATTCATTAAAACTTTTTTTCAATAACTAAAAATGTCATGGGTGCTCCGTGGCGCGTGCATTTGTAATTTCTGCTCACGTGCACGCGACAAGTTGCGAGTAATTTTTTCCATGCATCCATCATAAAAAAGTAATGTACAGAATTTATTTTTTACGCAATAATCGGACCGATTATTTATAAAACTTGGACATAAACGTTGTTAGAAATTTTATCTCTGTACTGTAAAACTTCTATTCAATTTTTGTAGACTATGTTTCGGATTCCGACTTTTCGGAGTTAATTTCTCGTGAAATTCGGAGGCTGTTATCGGCGTTAATCGTTTTCCCAATATTCGGAGTTTATCGGAGTTTATTTTGCTATATTCTCAATTACCCGAGGTAGGGAGTTTTTTTTTTTTTTTTTTTTGCTATGTTTCCGGGTTGTCACGATTGAAAATAAAAACATATATTAACCGGCGGGTTATAACCCTGGCTAAGATTTATAAGAACGCACGTGTACCACATAACATTGGCGTCCTTGCCCTTAGTAATCCTACTGTCCTACGACAAACCTTAAAGAAGACACATTACAGGGATGGGGTATGACCGTGTGAGGTATATTGATAGAGATGAAGAGGAAGGGCACTACAATGCTGTCCTGTCTTGAGAGTCAAGTTCGACACTCGCCGACCGCCGCGATTCACCACCGCCGCGCTTCCCTTTTCAAAAATATTTGAAGCAGTCTATAGAAAACCTATCCACGTTTTAACGACTCTCTCAACTTTCCATTCAGTCAAGTCGTAAATAGATTCTCTACAGACTTTCTATCAACTGAAATTCTGTAGGTTGCAGGCGATATAAATGCTATAGAATTTCTATCACCGCGTCCTAATAAAGACAAACTCACTCGAGAGATCATAGAGGCGCGGGAAATGGGAAAATTGAGGAAGAACTGTGTCAGCTCTCCTTCAATATCTTTATCCGATAAGGAATGTTGTTTTTTGGACACACAGTGACAGCGCATAACGGTGGCTAAGGAGCACCTGGCGTCCATGACATGTATTTTATCTTTGTTTGTTATGACGTTATAGTATTTATACTTGAGGTTAGCACGAATAAACTTTAGTTGTAAGTCAGCGCCTTGTTCGTCTACCTTCTTGTTCTTGTCCGTGTCCTTGCGCTGTTTTAATTTTTATTCTATCCCCACATGCCTATTGTATTTCTATAGACTTAACTCGATAAAATTATAAGTTGTGGTGCGGAGAAGCGACATCACACCCAGTTGGAACCTCCTTACGGAGGCTGCTTTTCAGACTGTGTCGAATAAATATCGGCTCTTGCAATGTTTTATAGTTGGAGATACAGTTCATCAACCCTCAGAAAGAAGACTTCGTGTAATAATTGGCGAGAAAGAAACCATCATAATTGTAAACCTTTTTACTTCTCGAGGGGTCCTCGTTCAAATGATTGCCCTTGGCTGCGGTAAACCGCTTGAGTCGGTATCGGCAACTGGTTTGTGATCCCGACACCTCTTCGGCGACCAGCATGTCCCGGTTGCCATCTTTCCCCGCTTGCACGGGTAGCACATTTATATTGTACATTCATTAAAACTTTTTTTCAATAACTAAAAATGTCATGGGTGCTCCGTGGCGCGTGCATTTGTAATTTCTGCTCACGTGCACGCGACAAGTTGCGAGTAATTTTTTCCATGCATCCATCATAAAAAAGTAATGTACAGAATTTATTTTTTACGCAATAATCTGACCGATTATTTATAAAACTTGGACATAAACGTTGTTAGAAATTTTATCTCTGTACTGTAAAACTTCTATTCAATTTTTGTAGACTATGTTTCGGATTCCGACTTTTCGGAGTTAATTTCTCGTGAAATTCGGAGGCTGTTCATCGGCGTTAATCGTTTTCCCAATATTCGGAGTTTATCGGAGTTTATTTTTGCTATATTCTCAATTACCCGAGGTAGGGAGTTTTCTTTTTTTTTTTTTTTTTTGCTATGTTTCCGAGTTGTCACGATTGAAAATAAAAACATATATTAACCGGCGGGTTATAACCCTGGCTAAGATTTATAAGAACGCACGTGTACCACATAACATTGGCGTCCTTGCCCTTAGTAATCCCTACTGTCCTACGACAAACCTTAAAGAAGACACATTAAAATCACCAAACTCCTTGACGAAGTCGTTTGAAAGCTTTTTTTTTTTTTTTTGCTATGTTTCCGAGTTGTCACGATTGAAAATAAAAACATATATTAACCGGCGGGTTATAACCCTGGCTAAGATTTATAAGAACGCACGTGTACCACATAACATTGGCGTCCTTGCCCTTAGTAATCCCTACTGTCCTACGACAAACCTTAAAGAAGACACATTAAAATCACCAAACTCCTTGACGAAGTCGTTTGAAAGCTTTTTTTTTTTTTTTTTGCTATGTTTCCGAGTTGTCACGATTGAAAATAAAAACATATATTAACCGGCGGGTTATAACCCTGGCTAAGATTTATAAGAACGCACGTGTACCACATAACATTGGCGTCCTTGCCCTTAGTAATCCCTACTGTCCTACGACAAACCTTAAAGAAGACACATTAAAATCACCAAACTCCTTGACGAAGTCGTTTGAAAGCTTTTTTTTTTTTTTTTGCTATGTTTCCGAGTTGTCACGATTGAAAATAAAAACATATATTAACCGGCGGGTTATAACCCTGGCTAAGATTTATAAGAACGCACGTGTACCACATAACATTGGCGTCCTTGCCCTTAGTAATCCCTACTGTCCTACGACAAACCTTAAAGAAGACACATTAAAATCACCAAACTCCTTGACGAAGTCGTTTGAAAGCTTTTTTTTTTTTTTTGCTATGTTTCCGAGTTGTCACGATTGAAAATAAAAACATATATTAACCGGCGGGTTATAACCCTGGCTAAGATTTATAAGAACGCACGTGTACCACATAACATTGGCGTCCTTGCCCTTAGTAATCCCTACTGTCCTACGACAAACCTTAAAGAAGACACATTAAAATCACCAAACTCCTTGACGAAGTCGTTTGAAAGCTTTTTTTTTTTTTTTGCTATGTTTCCGAGTTGTCACGATTGAAAATAAAAACATATATTAACCGGCGGGTTATAACCCTGGCTAAGATTTATAAGAACGCACGTGTACCACATAACATTGGCGTCCTTGCCCTTAGTAATCCCTACTGTCCTACGACAAACCTTAAAGAAGACACATTAAAATCACCAAACTCCTTGACGAAGTCGTTTGAAAGCTTTTTTTTTTTTTTTTTGCTATGTTTCCGAGTTGTCACGATTGAAAATAAAAACATATATTAACCGGCGGGTTATAACCCTGGCTAAGATTTATAAGAACGCACGTGTACCACATAACATTGGCGTCCTTGCCCTTAGTAATCCCTACTGTCCTACGACAAACCTTAAAGAAGACACATTAAATCACCAAACTCCTTGACGAAGTCGTTTGAAAGCTTTTTTTTTTTTTTTTTTTTGCTATGTTTCCGAGTTGTCACGATTGAAAATAAAAACATATATTAACCGGCGGGTTATAACCCTGGCTAAGATTTATAAGAACGCACGTGTACCACATAACATTGGCGTCCTTGCCCTTAGTAATCCCTACTGTCCTACGACAAACCTTAAAGGAGCTGTGCAACGATATTCAATTGGAATGTTTTTCACTTTACACGAGCTTACTGGCACTAGTGGGACTCAAGGATACTCGCATGCAATGCCACTGGCCAAGAAACTCCTTTGTTGCGGTGTAATTTCAAGGACAAAAGCGATCATTTTCATTCAATCTCTCCCTTGCAAAATTCGATGACGTAACGCGGGGATCGCAGTACACCCGTATGACGATATTTGAATGCGGTTCATAGATTGGACCCGAGCATTGCGTGGGCACTCGATTTAGGCTCGTGATAATTGATAGCTCGAGAAGCATTCGAGTAGTGGCCCGTGTCCAATCGCTGCAACGACGACAATAGCCGAGCCATAACAATGTCTGGAACTCAGCGCGTGTCCTGTGCTTTGCCAACCCCAGCGCGTGGCTATGATCAACATTGGCGGCATATAATCGGCTCCAGATCACGTGGCCGCTTGTTCTAGCTGCGAGTTGAGGGCGCGAACGCTGCTCGTTGTTTTTTAATTTTTTTTCTGGGACTTCTAATGCGTCGGGTGAAAAACTAAGGCGTGTTTCATAGGTCATTAACGTCAGGGATCCGTTCTAAGCGGTATTTGCGCAAAGTAAAAAAATTGTTGCATAGCCCCTTTAAAGAAGACACATTAAAATCACCAAACTCCTTGACGAAGTCGTTTGAAAGCTTTTTTTTTTTTTTTTGCTATGTTTCCGAGTTGTCACGATTGAAAATAAAAACATATATTAACCGGCGGGTTATAACCCTGGCTAAGATTTATAAGAACGCACGTGTACCACATAACATTGGCGTCCTTGCCCTTAGTAATCCCTACTGTCCTACGACAAACCTTAAAGAAGACACATTAAAATCACCAAACTCCTTGACGAAGTCGTTTGAAAGCTTTTTTTTTTTTTGCTATGTTTCCGAGTTGTCACGATTGAAAATAAAAACATATATTAACCGGCGGGTTATAACCCTGGCTAAGATTTATAAGAACGCACGTGTACCACATAACATTGGCGTCCTTGCCCTTAGTAATCCCTACTGTCCTACGACAAACCTTAAAGAAGACACATTAAAATCACCAAACTCCTTGACGAAGTCGTTTGAAAGCTTTTTTTTTTTTTTTTTGCTATGTTTCCGAGTTGTCACGATTGAAAATAAAAACATATATTAACCGGCGGGTTATAACCCTGGCTAAGATTTATAAGAACGCACGTGTACCACATAACATTGGCGTCCTTGCCCTTAGTAATCCCTACTGTCCTACGACAAACCTTAAAGAAGACACATTAAAATCACCAAACTCCTTGACGAAGTCGTTTGAAAGCTTTTTTTTTTTTTTTGCTATGTTTCCGAGTTGTCACGATTGAAAATAAAAACATATATTAACCGGCGGGTTATAACCCTGGCTAAGATTTATAAGAACGCACGTGTACCACATAACATTGGCGTCCTTGCCCTTAGTAATCCCTACTGTCCTACGACAAACCTTAAAGAAGACACATTAAAATCACCAAACTCCTTGACGAAGTCGTTTGAAAGCTTTTTTTTTTTTTTTCATCCTATCCTACCGCTTCTCCCAGCGGCTACGCGGGGTGAAGTGTTAGATAGAAGCATCAGCTGTCTCTCATATGAAATCAAAGAGTTTAGAGCTTTCACGGTTATCAAATCACAAACCTACCTTATTCTAAGGAGATAAATCCGGAAAAAAAAAAAAAAAAAAACCCGGTGGTTTGTGCCATAACCCCGAATTATTGCCCAGTTGTAGTGAATGAACCCCGACGAGATAAACGGTGGATCTTCCTTGGTCAACACTACGAGATTTTGAAGGAATCTGAGGAGGCCTTTCCTCGTGACTACTCGGGTGCTCACATGAGCTCTAACCAAACTAATTTGTAGAAAACTGTCTTTTTTTGTTTCTTTTTGGTCATCGTGACCTAGAAATTTTGAGTTTTCCGGATCAATTTGAAATTCATACAATTTTAAAGGCGAGTGTTCTACGGGTTTTATCGGATTTGTCCGAAAACACAAAACCCTAACTTTGTTCTATAAGTCTACAGAAGGAAAAACAAAAACGGCAGACAAGCTATAGACACTTGATAAAAAAAAAAGTGTATTTATTTTCTTTAGAGTATCTATACACTATTTCCCATAACATTTCTGTAGGAAGTGGATGCATATTTGTGTGAGGGTTGACCTTGACGGTAGCCAATCGCTGCGCGGCGCTGGCCATTCGTAGCAGTCGACGATCTAATCATAATAATATTTAATAATAATAAATAATAATAACCTTTTTTCCAGGTTAAAGCGATGGGAAACGTTGGGGAAAACAAAAAGCTGAAAAATCCGCTTGAAATTTCCCTCCTATCCAGAAAGCGTAATTAAAGACAAAGAAGGCCCTCAATACTACATACACCGCGCACATACAATCTGCATAGAAAGCAACAATAATATTCGACACATTTAATCAAAATAAAATGTAGGAAGTGCATTGAAACAAATAAAATAATTAGCCAAGACTATGACTGTACATGCTCCGCCGACTTTCTCGCCGAGTGTCCACCTCAGAGCCTCAGGCCATCCCGGCGCCGTCGTGGGGTCCGGATAGCGCGTACAGTAGACAGCATCCGCGCTTCTCCTCCGCCACCCCAGATCCTGACCAAGTCTCCGTACGACCCGAAGCACGCGGTGTACGTGTACGTGACCGCCCGCAAGTACGGCCTGCAGTCGGTGGGCAAGCGCGCCCTCCGGCTGCTCCAGCACCGGCTCGAGGAGACGGTCACCTGCAAACCCTTCCTGGACCTCGACCTGCCCCAGGTGTGCGAGCTCCTCTCCGGCAACTCCGTGGGCGCCAGGGGGTGAGGAGCCGCGCTTTACACCTTCCCCCCAAACAGGAACTCGTTCCTTTTCGATCTTGGAACGAGTTCCCGTTACGAGTTCTAGAGGTTCAAAAAATAACGCATTTCCCTTACTGCATGGAACGGGTCGTTACGTCGACGTTATTTTGCGCATTTTAATAAAATATTGCGCGAGATTATTAATAAATTAAAGTAAAGTAAGAGAGTTAAAATGTCCACATCGAACTACGCGTGTTAAATCGCCACAATCACATTTCTTCCAGTTCTTTGTTTTCGACTATCCCTCGGACATTTCTTGAACCTTTGAAGTTGGAGATTGAAATAGTCGTTATTAAAAAACCTACATGCCTACTGAATTCGAATAAATTGCAAAAAAAGGAACGAGGTGCTTTTTGCCGTTTCTCTCGAAAACGCAACGAGTTCCAGTTGCACCGATGCAAAATGGAACAACGGCGTTCCTCCGTTTCCCCTTGAAGGGACGCGTCTCGGGAACGTGATTCCTTGAAATTCCGGATCCCCTTAGGGAGATGGTGATCTTCCTGGCGGCCCTGCACTGGCTCAACCATAACTACCTGGAGCACGAGGAGCACGTGCTGCGTGTTCTCCAGTGCGTGCGCTTCTCGACCATGTCCAGCGAGGAGCTGCTCCGCTGCCTGCACCCGCCGCTGCTGCCGGGCATCATGGAGGCCCCCGAGGTGCTCTCCCACATCCACGCCGCCATCTGGTGAGCGGAACGAGAACCGCCCGGCTCTCCCGACTGGGCCCGCCAAATTGCACACAATGCGAAATAAACATTATTGTTATCCTCATCATTTTTATGCATGTGAGTAAGTGTGCGGTTCCCCGCAGCTACAAGACGGCAGTAGAGTTGCACCAGCAGCACCTGTTCGAGGAGCGTGCCGAAAAGCCGCGCTACTTCAAACTCGACGGTCCCATCACACTGTGGGTGAGGACGAAACCGAAAGATTTTCCATCGCAACACTGACAAAATCACGTTACAGCCAAGCTTTACTTTAGGCCCTCATCTATTCAGTCGCCCCGTCGTTTGGAACGACTCTCCTATTTTAGGTTTACGCGAGACGCGTTGGGCCAATACCAACTGGAAGACAGGGCTTGCGCATGACGTCATCATGAATGGGTCCCCAACTCGCCAGCGCCAAACACGCGCTGAAGTTCGATGAGCGACGCAGCAAAGTCTTTGCGTGCTATAGCAACGCGCCCGTTGTAAGGCGACGCTGACGCCACCTAGGCGGTGCGGCGTCGATCCACTAGTGATGACGTTTCGGGGGGAAAGGCCCAGGCCTTGTCCTCTGGTTAGTACCGGTTGAGCCCTCACTGATATTCGCTTTAGTCTCCCCTCTGAGAGGCCGGCTCTTTGCGCTGCGATGAGGCCATCGATACGCTCCGTGACAAGATGAGAACGACAGGGCGTCTGTTTCAGCTGACGCGCTCCGTGCCTTCCGTCGTGCTTTGGCTGCTCGTACGCGCTCGATGTTCACGAGACGCGGAAGCGTAATCGAAGGCAGGAAGCTCGCGCTGGAGACGGGGCAACGGAAGGACCTCCCTGGCGTCCTGCCAGTAACCATGTTTTATAAACCAGACTTTTTTTTTTTCTTTTTTGCTTCGCTAGCAGACGCGAGTGGCGCTCTACTCTCGAGACCGGATGGCGCTTACGGCACGGGGAACTGCGGAAATCGCGGTGGTCCGTTTGTTTTTCCGTCGTGTGCGGTTTTACCACTGGATGTACAAGAACCATCCATCTGGACAGCATTGCTAAACCGCAGTACCCGCGAAATGCCCGCAGGGCGGCGCCCGGCGCTCGACAAAATATAGTCGAGCTCTAAAACGTCGAAAATTCTGGTCTATACTTTGACAAAGCTGTCAAAGTTGCCAGATCGAGCCTGCGTCTTGATTTAGCGTTCGGATCGCACGCACTCTCGTGGAAATGAGACGCTGGATGAAGACCTGGGCTCGAGTAAGCATCTTTGACAGCATTGTACATTAATTATAAAACAGAAAATTGTCATTTAAAGTTTAAGCAACTCGGGGCGCGGTGAGTCTCGAGTGTCCTAATTATTGCTTCACTGCCATTGGCCGTTAACAACTCCCAAGAGGGAATCAGAATGAGCCATGATAAAAATATTAGCGCGAAAGACAAAGGGCAAGGAAGGACAGGACAGGCAAGCGCTACTTTCAACTGACATTTTAATCAACAAAAAAAAGGAAGAAAAGGACGAAGATAAATTCCTATGAAAAACAAAAAAATAAAAAAAATGAAAAAAGGAAAGCTCAAAGCTTCCGGCTTCCCTACTTCCATCCTCTCAGATATGGATCAATGCATGATCAAAGCTAACCGACCAAGATATTGTAGAGAGAAACGACACCGACCTGCGGTCGTCTCATACACGCATCGCGTCTCCCACAGCTTCAAGAGAGTCGCATTCAAGTATGATGTCCGGGTGGTGCTATCTGCTCTAGACAAGCTGAGAAGACTCTGCCGCAAAATAAACTCGCAGTACGACAAGGCGGATAAATGCAGCGTTAGACAGGCCCACAAGTACATAAACTGTGACTGTGGAGTAGTCTATGAGCTACCATTTTTATGTGGAAAGGTTTGCGTGGGCCAGACCGGCCGATGAGTCAACCAACATCAGGCTCAGGAAGCATGAACATTCTCTGAAATCCTCGCCGTCAGGTCACCTAGCCTTGCACGTGAGGGACTCTGGGTGCGCCACGTTGTTCTCTAGCGCACTTATCCTTTGGCGGTTCCACGATAAAAAGAAGTAGAGAAATCTACAAAGCTTAGGCCATCGCAGCAAGAAGCAAATCCTTCATAAACGCGCCATCAGTGAACTTGTGACCAAAGGAACTATGATACCTCCTTATGTCCTAAAATATTTTTTCTTGACCTATTGTTTTCAATGTTTTTACTTTTTTTCTGAACTTTGTTTATTATTTCAGTTTTACTTCTAAATCCTTTCCTTTTTCATTTTCTTTTTATATTTTTATATTAATTTATCTTCGCACTTTTCTTCCTTTATCTTTTCATTAAGATGTCAGTTAGAAGTAGCGTTTCCTGTCCTACTTTTCCTTGCCCTTTGTTCTTTGCGCTAGTAGTTTCTTTGATGTCCAACCAACTAGGCCACCAACTTATTCTGTTACAATGAGCCACGTCCTACCTTTTTTTAAAGCTAGAAGTGACTACACTGATGACGTCAGAGAAGGAAAGGCTCAGGCCTTGTCCGCGCTCGCTGGCTAACCCGTGGCGCGGACCGTCACTGCGCGCGAGCCCTCCGCGCCCTTCCAACCGCCGATCGGCTCTGGCAGGACCTGGACATCTTCAGAGAGGACGGGCGAGTGAGCAGCGGGGCCAAGCCGCCCAGCCTTCTCAGGGGCATCGACGCTTCTCCCAACGCCGTTCAGAGGCCTCGGCTCGCCCACGCGCAGGTCAGTTCTGCGAAGGTTCCGAAAACAGACGTCACGCCACGTAAAGAACACTGCGCGACGCTGTCGGCGCAAACGTGACTTCGGCGCTTTTTCGCGTTTTAGTTGGAAAAGGCACTAGCAGACATCCAGATATGCCGCTAGGGTAGTAACCCAACTGAGCACATTTCACCACTATACGGGTAAAAATCGAGAGAGAGAGAGAGAGAGAGAGAGGAGGAGGAGGAGAAAGAGAGCGCGGGACGTCAGAACACGAGCTCTGGTTGAAATGATTAGTCTACCTACAAATCATTTCATTCAGAGCTCGTGTTCTGACGTTCCCGCACCCCCTCGTCTCTCCTCCTCTTCAATACTCAAAGGAAAACATTCGTTCAATACTCAAAAAAAAAAAAAAAATGGCGATGGCCTGTTCCCTAAATTTAAAGGAAAAACTGCTCCTGTTGGGGCCTTATTTGATGGGGACTTTTAGCAAACCGTGGCCGTGTTCCGCGTACCGCACTCTCGGAGCCTTGGAAACGGGCTTTTAAGCGCGCGCCGTAGTGATACCATGACCGCGAGACTCGCGTCTGAGAGCATGCTTCAAACGCTCCGGTAGTGCGGCACGCGGAACACGGTAACGTTTTGCTAAAAGTCCCTATAGGAGGTATTCACTGGCCGCCATATTTGAGGTCACTATTTAGAGCGCATGCTCAGAACGAGCTCGCATTAATAGGCTGCTAAGACCGGCAATCTTGGTGGTGCGGAATGCACGTGGCGGAAGAACTGTGGAAGCTCGCGTTCAGCACGCGCTCCACAGCCGAGCACACAGCTATGGCCGCCAGTGAATACTCCCTATAGACCTTTTCTGTTTCCTGTCGTTCTCAGTCACGTGGGTTCCATATCTGGTATGCGGGGCGAAAAAATATTAAAACGTTTGAACCTGGAATATGCGAGAAAATATAGGTGAGGCAAATCAAGAATGTGTGACAATCACGCATTTTTCGTAAACACCTTCCAGCTTCGGGGAGAGATCAAAAAGATGTTTTACCGCATACCAGAAGTGACGAAATTCAAGATGGCTGCACGCTTGTGGAAAAGGTGTATTGTCAGAACTCAACGGAGAGCGGTTATCCTTCCACATAAATTTGGTGGGAGCGCGAGCCGTTTTAGTTTTTTTCTAGTTCATAACATTTATATGATTACCCTCGAGGGTTCTGTGTCCGTGGCACCTAGCCTCGATGACGTCCCAGTATCAGGTGATATCATGACGTCGGGTGAGACCATGACATCACGTGAAACCATAACGCCACGTGAAATGGTGACGTCATAGAGTCACGTGACACAGTGACGGGTTTTTATATTGAAGAAACCCTCACCATGTGCTTTTGAAGGTCCTCCTTACAGTGTCTGCAATAAGAGGTCCACCAAGAGGCCCTGGAAATTCTATGCATTTAGAACGCCTTTAGGAAACGCCAACAAACAGCCAATTACTTGTCTTTTTCTTTTTAATTGACAAAAGTGCTATAAATAATTTTGGTATCTCTGTAGGCTGATACGGTGACAACAATTTCTCGCACCTCGAGGAAAAATATGCAGGGATGTTCAGTGGCGGATTTATCAGGCTTTTTAGATATATTTGACGTCACGGGCAATGTGTGTTACCCAGATTTATTTTGTCACTATTTCACTAAATATTTGACATTTCGTCCTAAAAAAAAAAAGCTTTTTTTTTTATTGTGCAAAAGTTGTTTTTTTCGGTTTAGTCGGAGAGAATTCTCCCCTGGGGATGTTTTCGCCCGGCGTGAGATGGAGACGCACGCTCTGTGCAGCGTTCCCCGCTGACCGCGAGCGACCCCCTGTGCGACTACCTGGTCCGCCCGCCCAGCGACGGGGACCAGCAGCCCATGTGGAGCCGGGACCCCTACGAGAAGCTCCCCGGCGTGGCGGGCTCGCCGTGGGACGCCGCGTCCGCCGTGCTCCTCGCCGTCGGAGGATACAACCCGGAGGCGCCGTTCGAGACCGCCACCGGTACGCTCCCCTTGAGCGCCGCCTCCTTTGCCTCGGTTGTGGACACCGGTGCAGAGGAGTATACCCAGTGGAATTGAGAAAATGAAACCGGGTTTTTCGGACCGTGAAAATAGCGCATGACGTTCGCCGGATCAAAAGATAAGAAAGAAAAAGGAAATTTTTTTATGAGCCGACGTTCACCTCAGCCTAATATTCATCAAACCGAATTCGAAAGCCGAAATTTTAGACACAACAACAAATAAAACAAGTGAAAACGCACTCCCAAAGTAAGACCGAACGTTAGAAACAACAGAAAACATTGCAACTCTAACCATACGCGACAAACTTCAAACGAATTTAGTTTTTTTTTTTTTTTTTTTTTAATCTACAGTGACGTTTTGAAGACTTCTTGCCCGTATCGCTTTAAAGACGGTTAATATATATCTAACAACGATTTATCCCTGCACTCGACGTGAGTCAAAGCACGAGAGTCCGATATGTTCGCGCAGGCAGCAATATACTGAGATACCACGTTCGGAACAACAAGTGGGAGCAGTACGCCTCGTTCCCCATGCCGAGGCACCACCACTGCGCCGTCCTTTACGAAGACAAAGTCTTCGTCATGGGTAAGTCAACAGCCGAGAAACACGAGCCATAGAGGGATTTTCGATTTTTTTTCACAAATGAGCTGATGTGAGCTGCATAAGGCGACAAGCAAGCTGCTACCGGAAAGATAGGTCGCTTATTACTGCATAGTTTTAGTATAACAGAGGGAGATGCGTTCATCTTATAGGGTGGCCTTCGGTGAAGCAGTAGGTTTAGGCTTCACTAAGGTCATTACCTGAGATCTGAGGTACATGCCAACTGAGGCGAATAGATTCGAAATAAACCAAAGCAGTGGCAGGACCTCAAACTGTAGTGTTCAATGTCGTCTGCAGCTCTCTAGCTTAGCTTTCCAGGTGCCAGTTGCCATTTTCATCGCCCGTGGCCAAGTGACGTTGCTGTTTTTAAAGCATGGTGCGCTCCTGAGCGGAACCTCCTAATCCCAAAAATGTGTCTACTCCTTCGTTCGGGAGTTCCCCGGTTAAATACAGCGAAAAACTTGACGTCACGGCATCACCTGCCACCACGACTTCACATTATGACGTCAAATACACCGCTAAATTTAGTGGGAAAATTGATAAATTGATGTCATCGGCCCTGACGTCGTGTCAAATCAAGTCACGTCACGTCCCACGTCAGGTAACCTCATGTCACGTGACGTAAATTTCCCGGCTATATTTAGAGAAAAAAATGCACGTCAGGTGACGTCATGCTATCGGGTGGACGACTTGACATCGTGACGTCGATTTCCTCACTTAACTTAGTGACGTCACGTGACCTTACGTTACGTGAGAAACGATCGTCTTCACTCCCCCAAATGACTGTCTCATGTCTCCTCAACAGATTTAAACAACCGTTCCTTAAATGATGGATACCATGCACTATGCAACGTAAAAGGTAAAGGTCGCTGGTAACGTTAACCCATGGCCACCACGCCGTGTTGCTTTCAGGCGGCTACGACAACTACCAGACGGCCGGCGGCCAGCTGGAGCCGACTAACATGTGCTTCGCGTTCGACCTCAGCCGGAGGTTGTGGCAGCCGCTGCCCGGCATGGCCCACGCCAGGGCCTACCACGCGGCGGCCATTGTCGACCAGACCATCTACGTGCTGGGAGGCAGGAACACCGACGGACGGTCGGTGCTACCCCTCCTTGTCCCATAAATAGCTAAATAGCACCTATAGAAGACGAGGCCCGCCCAAACGTCATCACTGGTGTATCCACAAAGCGACCCCCGCGTCGACGCCAGCGTGTCTCGCAGCGTCTGACAACGAGCGCGACGCTGGGGTGATCCTTATGTCCGGGGTCCCATTCGCCTTGCTCGCCTCATCGGCTAGGATAACGAGCTGGCGCTGATCTTCCGCGTCCGAGGCTCTGATGGCCGTCTCCCAGGAGTTGAGGCGGTTTTGAAGCCGTGCTGCGTCTTGTAGTTTTGGATGTTTCGGGCAGGCCAGGACCATATGTGGTAGATGGTGTCTCGGTCCTGTTGACAGTTGGGGCATGTGAGGGGTAGAGCTGGGGATAAAGCAGGTTAAGTCCTTCTGCAAAAGCGAGGGACGTCTTTGGGCGCTGTTCCACGCACCCGGCCAGATTCTTTGGCGGAGCCGTTCAGAAGCCAACTTCCGCGCCCCCAGGGTGCTGTCATCGGTCGAGATGCACACGGTGGGCGACAAGCACTGGCAGGAGCTGCCGGCGCGCCTCTGCCGTCCCCGGATGGCCGCGGGCCTGGCGCTGCATCGGGGCCGCCTCTGGCTGGCGGGGGGACTCAGCGAAGCATCCGCGGGACTTGTCGTCATCTCGGACGTCGACTGCTTCGACCCGCGCACGCACGAGTAAGACCTTTTCCACTCCGACCCTCGTCTCCAGCCATGCAGCTAGCACCTCCGGTATGGACGACGAAAGAAAAAAATGAAAGGCGTTTACAACTCTCTGTATTGCCGAATTAGAGCGCAGCTCTTGGAGAGGAAGAGGGGAGGGTACGGAGGGGACGGTATGCCCTTCCTCCTCATCTGTACCCTCTCTTCCTCTCTCCTCATCTACTCCTTCCGTGCTCCTCGCCTCCTCCTCCTCCCCTTCCTCCTTCCCCTCCTTCTCCCCTCCCCCTTCTTTCCTCCCGCGCGGTGAATTATGGGACATTTCCCATAATGCACCACGCGGTTACGCCGACGCTGACGCCGCTCAAGCCGAAAACAAACGCCTAAAAGCTGAGCTCTAAAAAAAAAAAAGAAAAAAAAAAGACATGACAAATTGAAACGAGTAAAAAAAAATTATAGAAGAGGAAAAGCAAGGATTGATAATCGCGAAAAAAAGGTGAGCACCTTCGAGTTGCCTGGCGTCGGCAAGACAATGTTTTCCCCTATACCGAAACTTCCATGATTCAAGATGGCGATGACCACACAGAAAAGGTAGTAGGCGATTCCAAGACGGATGCGTCCACGTCTCGTGTGCATACTCTCGCCGAACCTCAGAGTGTTTGCAGCTTGGGCGCGGATCGGGGGTTTCGCAACAACCACGCAATGCGCAGGACTTATTCAGTGGTCTCAAACTCATTTGAGTGTGGGGGCCAGGTAGCCCACACCAAAAAGGTTGAGGGCCAACGTAAGATGAAGGGGGAGGTGTGCTCAAAAGATTTTAAAGAGGAGAGACCTCGCGCTCTATGCTTTTTGTAAACTCACAGTTTTGCCAGTGACATCATTAGATGTGATTTGTTTATATTACTACATTGAGCACTGACATGATGTGATAAGAAGTAAAATTACACTGCCCCTCCACCGTGCGGGAATTTTTAATAGAACAAAAAAAAACGACAGTGTACTCTCAAGAGAGAGTACATTGTCGTTTCCGTTGCTCAACTCACTCAATAATTAATTAAGCTCAACACATATTTAGACATCAATACGTTAATCTGACAGTTCTTGCTTTCCTGACGATTTTTATTACAACACTGAAAAAATACTTGTCTTTTGATATATTTTTCTTTTTAGGGCGATAATCCCGAGCTCGTACTTTATCTTTGGCAGTTGCTCCTGCTGATCGAGAGTTCGCGCAGCCGAGATGCATCCTTCAAAGAAGAGCTCGTGCTTGCTGTCTAGTAGCGGAATCGTTGTACATTAGAAAAAGCTGGGAAGCAACAAATAAAACGAAACAAAGGGCAAATGAACACAGATGAGTCTGAACTATGCGAATACGTTAAAAGAGCACAGCTACTTTTCGAGCGAAAATGAATCGAAGAGATGAGATCATTATGGCGCAAGCAATTTTCTAGCGCTCGAGACGTGAGAACCGGGACTCGTAGCTGGTTACCTGTGGGCCGCGTTCCATCGTGTCGCGGGCCGCATGCGGCCCGCGAGCCGCGTGTTTGAGGCCCGGTGGTACTGTACCCGCTGTCGTTCGTTCTTTGAAACGCGGTGTCGTTTTTCCTGCTTGGAAAATGCCTGATATGAGAAGGTTCTCATAACTCCGCGGTGGAACCGTTCCCGTAACCAACAAGTGTCACTGCCTGTTGCAAATTTTTCACGAATGTCTGCAGTAAAGGCAAATGCACAGGAGCGTGATCCCGGCTCAGCTGTGCGCGTTTGTTTGTACGAGAACTCGTGCATAGTTTGTACGAGAACTCGTGCATAGAAGGTACTTAGAAGACAGAAAGCAGAATTAATTACGAAGTAAGAAACGTGATATTAAGAAACGTGAGCTTAAGAAACGTTAAGAAACATTCCTTGAGCTCTCAGAGACCATAGGTCCACACCAGGCAGCTACGAAAGACAGCGTTCGAGAAAAAACAGTAAGTGAAGATCGCCAAGCAGAGCGCCTCCTTTTTGGGGAATTCAGAGTATGTCTGTTCGATACTTTCGTTGTTCAGCCTCGCCTGAGGTAACTCGCTGTCCGCAGATCTTTGAGAAACCTTCGGGAGTATTCCGAGTTGTCGACTCCCCGCCATGGGCGTGCAGGTTCTCGTTCCACGTGAGCTTCCTGCCGTCTCCGCGCTGCTTCTTCTCGCTCACCGTCGTCGGGGACAGGCTGTTCGCGCTGGGCGGCTGCTCGGCCAACGGCACTGAGCTCCAGTCGCTCGCCGAGGTCTGGGCCTGCCAGGAGCAGTCCTGGGATAAGAGGGGGCCCCTGCCGCGGCCCTGTCACGACGCTGCCGCGGTCGCCGTCGGTGAGCCATGGGTGGACCCTGCGACGGGCCCCGAATGGCCACTATACACGCCGCAATGGCCCGTTTTGCTGGCTCAAGTGCTAAATACATGCGAATTGCGAACCAAAATCCAGTCGCGTCGTTGCGTGTCACGCGAGGGCCGTCATCTGTGTGACGGTCATTACGTGACGCCGTGATATTCCAGAGGATTAATGATCCGCATTTAAAGCGAAGTTAGGATATACCAGAGGGAGGAACAGTCTTTAAATAGTAAATGCTGACATGAGCATTACATATGTGGTGAAACTAGTTTATTTATCGTCAAGAACTAAGCCGGGGAAAGCCTGTCTTCCTCAAGCGTCTGAGCAAACTTCAAAGAAGCGTCGATGGCGCGTTCGCGCTAACTCTGTCGCGGTCTGTACAAGAGCTTCGGCGGCGTCTCGTGGGGGTCCCAAGCGTGCATATGTGATCCCAGGACGCTCGGTGTTCCTGGTGGGCGGCCTGACGTCCTCGACCAAGTCCGGGCTGCGCAGCGTGTGCCGCTACAGGGCGACGGCCAACGCCGCCCAGCCGGGCCTCACCTTCCTGGAGACTCCCATCTGTGGGACCACCTTGCTCGCCCTGCCACCGCTCGCTTCCGCCCAGGTCGACGAGAACATGAACCTCGTGCACGCCCGTCCGGCCGACAGCGAGGCGATGCGCGGGGTCTCCGCGGAGTCCCGGGCGTGTGGGGCTCCGGCGACGAGGGACACCTCGATCACGAGGTCCCGTCTCGTGCGGCACGCCGCGGGGAGCCTGGCATCCGCACCCTCGAAACAGCCATCCTCTCACTTCGTGCAGCACGTGTCGGGGAGCCCGGCTATTGTACCCTCGAACCGGGCTGCCGCGGTTCGCGCCCAGGACAGCAGGCAGTGCGCCCTTGTCGTGAACCCCAAAAAATAGAAGGAAATAAAACGCGAGTGCGTTTCGCTACTAAGATGGGCCTTCTGACACACTCACGCAAAGTTGCAAAAACATCCAATTACGCCTCTTTTCAAGGACTGGATACGTAACTTGTTTACCCTCGCGCTTCCCTCGCATATTTGTGTGTATTTTCATCCACTGTAATACCAGAAGGCTGCGTAGATACTCGAAGAGATGAAGAAATAAATGGCGTAACGGCGCTGAGGTGCCGGATATCTTACCCGAACTTTTACGCTAAGAGACCTGGACATTGGAAACTCCTTTCATGCGCCCTGCAGAAGTTGAATCTGTCGATCATTTATTTTTGTTTTATCAACGTTATGACGACTTGCGCCAACGCCCGCTGGAGCGGCCTCTCTCGGGAACCAGCCTCGCCTCATACTGTAACCGCCCTCTTTTTTTCTTTTTTTTTTCTGCCTATGTTTCCGGCGCGGTGCATAGCGTGGTACAGCGCGATGCACGGGTTTATTGCAACATCAAGACGATTGTCCTGTTAACACAGTGTACACTAGTCTAAAATATTCAAAAGTAACAAAACTCTCAGAAGCAACATACGGTGAAAAAAGCAACGTGGAAAGCTGACGAGAGAGTGAAATAAGATGCTAAGTTAAGCGCGTTCTCATTTTGCCATTTACCATGAAACGCTTCCTCCGCAAATACTTGTGTGGGAGGATTAATCAAATTGAACGAAAAAAACAAAAAGGTTTGAGCGATTAATAAAAAAAAAAGCTTAGTTTTGAAAACGTTAATACGCATATGGTAATAGGAACTTTTAGAAAACCAATATTGGCTTGCATTGGATGTTTCTACAGCCTTGATGTTGGTACGCCTCAACCGGTGACCGGTCGCTTAGCTGTAGATGAGAAATTTCGCCAGTGCAGTACAACCGCTTACCTGGGGTTTTTAACGTGCATCACGCAGTAGTAATTACAGAAATGCGTGCCAGTACGAAACTCATCCAAACCCCGTACCGCACTACTGGAGCCTTTGGAGCATGCTTTTAAGCGCGCGCCCAGTTGAAACCGTGGCGGCGGGGCGCGCGCTTAAAAGAAAGCATGCTTCAAAGGCTCCGGTAGTGCGGTACGCGGAGCACGGTAACGGTTTTCTGAAAGTCCCCAAAAAATCTACAACGTCCCTCCCCCCCCCCCCCCCTTTCCCTAAAAAAGAAGAAAAAAATTGTGTTTTGATTTAACTGCAAAAATAAAATATGCGTCGCCGAACGCTCATTTTTCGCCCAATATCTTATTCAAAAGTTAAGTAGATTTCCTGAAAATTTCAATGGGCAAATGGGCCCCATTTTCGCCCGTTTTCAATTTGTGGCGCCATAGAACTCCATGTATTCGAGAGCTCCGCCGGCCGCCATTTTAACAATTTCAGAAAATTACTTATTACTTTTTGAATAAAATGACGGTTAGTGCTGAAACTTTGGCATCTGTTTCGGACGTCTAGCCCGACTTTTTGGGCGGAGAATGAACGTTCGGTGATGCTTACCGGTAGTTCATATTTGCAATGAAAAAAACAACCTTGGGATACTTTGTATGTTGCGCTAGAGCGAGAAGCGCGGCGACAAAGATCCTAATCGTCAACGAAGGGTCTTTCAGGGATGACGAGACTGCTGGAGGCAAGTCGTTAACGTAGACAAGAAGACAGTAGCTAGAGGTCCCAATACCCTTCCCTATGGAACCCAACATTGCGGAGCACAAGTTCGTCTGCTTTTTGCACAGGGGTCGCGATAATGTCAGAACGCCGAGCTCTTATTGGCTGATTGAAAAACAAATAGTGGGTAGACCTCAAGGCATCTGGTATTGAGGTCTACCCACTATCCTTACAATCAAAGCTAATGAGAACTCGGCTTCGTTCTGACGTCACCGCAACCCTTACGCAAGAAGCAGACGACTTGCTCCCTGCACAGCCACAGAGAGCTTAAAGAGGCCCTGCGACAACTTTTTGCTGTTTTTTTTTTTTTTTTTTTTTTTTTTTTTAATTTGCACTGAACCTGAGCGCACTGAACGTAGTAACTTAGTGAACTTTTTCTTCTCTCGAAATGCGCTTTATTTTAAAAGTTATAGGCACATTAAAATTACAAAAACAAGCAAAAAATAACCGCCTTCATGACGTCCTTGGTCCTGTCCCCCCTTTTCCCGCGGACCGCGGAGACTGAGGAATCTGGGGAGGAAGGGGAAGACGGAGAAAGGAGGTAAGGCCGTGGGAATAGAGCTGCCCGGGAAGGAGGAAGTGGCCGAGTGGGCTAACGCGTCTCAGCTCGGAGCGTGGAGCGAAAGCTTGCGCTGGGAACCTCCTGGGTTCGATCCCCGCCGCCCCCGCCCGTTTCGATCTGGATGAGTTTCGTACCGGCACGCGTTCGTGTGATCACTACTGTGTGATACACGTTAAAAACCCCAGGTTATCGGTTGTACTGCACTGGCTAAATTTCTCATCTACAGCTAAGAGACCGATTACCCGTTGAGGCGCATCTCCATCAAGGCTGTATAAACATACAGAGCAAGCCAATTTAGCTGCCCGGGAACGGAGCAGCGCTTTCTACTCGACTGACCAGGACCAACAGCGTCACGATTTCGTGACATGCCGCGCGCGTTCGATACCACCGGGCGTCCCCGTAGGAGGAGGAGGAGGAGGTTTCCGCGTCGTCCGGTTAAAATATGACGCACTGATATTTAGTTACTCTCTCCGTGCCCGCTGGGTTGCCCGAACCACAAGAGACGTGGAAATCGCAAAAAAGGTAGACGCTCAAATAGGATTGCAGGGCCCCTTTAAAGGGGTCATGAAACGATTTTCCTACTTCTTCCTCCTTAGCTTTAATCCTCAACTCAGATGCGAATTGTGAGATCACGTCGTCGTGACATTCTTCGGCACCGGTGCGATGACTCCTAGGTTTTACCGTGCTTTTTATGCACACCATAGAATTTGTCATTCCCCAGTGACCATAAGTTCCGTCAGGGCACTCGGAAGCTGCAAACACGCCTGAAACTCTCCACAGGAAAGGCATTATTAAATCTAGTGAATGCACATCCTGTGGGTTTACTGGACCAGCAGGACTAGAACACCTCATTTGGGACTGCCCAACATGGGAGAGGGCAAGAGCAAGGCACATCAAGCAAAACAAAATTAAGGACTTTAGGGACTGGTGCCAACCAGTCTTTAACTTTGAAGAGAGCGATCGCAATAGAGGTCTAGTCAAGAGCCTACTATACTCTGTTTCACCTTGTGTTGTACCGCAGGAAAGGCTACAAGCGCGAGCTCCTTGCTCTATGGCACACCTCGGCGGCACAAGCTCTCGTGCACCAAGGGCAGCTGCCAACGCTATGAGCTCGCGCTTCTAGCCTTCGCTGCGGTACAACATAAGGTGAAACGGAGTATAGACTTCATTGCGACGACAGGAATCAGAAAGTTCCTCTGACCTAGTTACCCCTTAATTTCCCTTTCCTGGAAGGCTATCGGCTTCAGCCACGTGACTTTCTTTCTAATAAAAACGATTTTCTATCTATCTATCTATTGGCCACGAACGCGAATCCGAATATTCGTCGACGGATTTATTAGACACTTTTAGTTGGGGCGTACGCAACGAGCTTGCGTACGCAGGAACGTTGAGGGCCACGAGTGCGCCTGCGCAGAACGTTCTGCGCAGGCGCACTCACGGCCCGCAACGTTCCTGCGTGCGCAAGCTCGTTGCGTACGCCCAACTAGAAGTGTCTATTGTTGACGAGCGCCTACGTCCGAGTGACGCAGTTCTCGTGTCCAATGCGTGAGCTGGGCTCGGCTGACGTCAGGTTGGCACCGCTTACGCGCTTTGGGAACCGCGGATGTATCATAGTGAAAAGGCGGAGAGCTTTCGAATGAAAGAAGGTACAAAATAGTCCGCTATATTTTCAAATGTTCGTACCGAAAAGCTGGCTGTTGACTTTCTACCCTCTTTCTTTTGGCCAACTAAACGATATGCAATCAGTAAAGTCCCAATTTAAAATCATTTATGCCAGCCCAAAATTCGTTTCATGGCCCCTTTAAAGACCGGCAACCAGTTCGCGCTTTCCACTTTTCCCTTCCTCCTCTCCCCCCTTCTACCCTCTCCACCGTTGCCTGTTTCCTCCTCTCCCATGGTGAGGAGGATCTTCTGCCTTGCAGAATCTCGAGTCTGGTCGTCGGCCTTTAAGAGGGAGGGGTGAGTATGAGCATCTTGAGGTGTCGCTGTCAGTAGAAGGAGACAAGACGGTGTGCCTACAGATACAGACTGTTAACGTTCGTAAACGGTAGGCGATCCACCGGAACGGTGCCGCTAACGTCGACTCAAAAGAAGCCGCGTTTTTGGCCTAGCACCCCCAAACAAGGTTTTGAAGATGGTGCAATGACGGCGCGACCGAGTAGCGAGACCGTGGGTCGTAAAGTAAAGTCTGCTGCACCCCCCCCCCCCCCCCCCCCTTAACAGCCCGCAAATTGCCCCGCAAAGATAAGATTGGGAAGATTTTCTCGGACGAGAAGAGCAGCTCTCGGAAGAAGCGCACTCGAGGACTTTCTGTCGGCCTGCAGAGGAACCTCAGGTGGGTGTGCATTCATTCCGCGTCCTTCACGCTAAGAAATGTAGAGTTTCTACATTACCGTAAAACATGGATTGCAGTGATAGGTTGAAGAGAGTTTGAAGCTGGACCAGACAAAACATATTGCTGCGTTTGTGCCTTCTGTCTACTTGTCCTTGTGTCTTCTTTTTTTTAACAATAATTAAATTTTATAAACATTCCTTTACTGCTACTTTTTTTTTTTTTCTTTTAGAAGGGCACGTTGGATTTTTTGGAGTACGTTTCCGTTTTTGCGCCATCCTTCCTCGGGCTCTGATCTGGACACTTGGCGAAACAGTCGGCGAGTGTCCAGAGAGAGGAGAAACACCGTGATTGGACGGCGTCAAATTTTTCGCCGATATTTTTTCGCCAGGTGTCCAGATTTATAGAGCCCCAGCACTGTTGAATCGTGTGGGCGCGCGGGAACGAGAAAGCTGCCGTGGAAGATCAATGGCTGCTACCGCAGAAAAAACTGACATATCGTAACAGGTTGTTGTTGTTTCTTATTCCTTCAAGTTATAACACAGTGTGACAGCATAAGGGCGAGCCCAATCGCTCCGCAGTTAATGACATTGCGGCGTTAGACGACAAGAATTCGCCGAAGGACCAAGCAAGAAGCTCCAAGATCATGCAGTTAATTTCTTAAGCCCTCCGCGACTATGCACGCGTCGATTGCCAGGACACTGGCGATACATTCAACAGACCAGTCTGTACACACCTGTACAGCGTGTCACTGACGGCTTGAAAAACGCATGGCATGATGTTCACGCCTCTTGCTTTGTGATGATTCGTTCATTGGCGTTCCTGTCGGATCGATGCCGTAATCTGATTAACTGAGGAGGGATAATAATTATACTCGAAACTCAACATGCCCTCGGCTTTTTATATATATATATATAAGGCGAAGGTTGCGGGTTCAATCCCCGCTCCTGGCCCAATTTTTCGCCAGCTCTCTTTCCCTTTCCCTCTCCCTAACTTTAATGCAATAAATTCAATAATCACCTTCTCCCCTCTTCGTTCACAATATATATATATATATATATATAACTTGTAAGAAAAAACCCTTGGTGAAAACAGCAACAACGGACGGTTTAATCTTCGACGTTTCGGCCGAAGGCCGGACTCCGGCCGAAACGTCGAAGATTAAACCGTCCGTTGTTGCTGTTTTCACCAAGGGTTTTTTCTTACAAGTTATACCCACGCCTTCGGCCTCCCGCCACCATGCCCGTTGTATATATATATATATATATATATATATATATATATATATATATATATATATATATATATAGTTTTCAGTGACCATACATTGACGGAGAATTTGATTGTGTGCACGCAGAAACCGCGAGGATCTTTGAGTGCGCTCTGGGGACTGCGCCGCTCGAGACACAAACCACGAGACATCGAGGCGCAGCAGCAGCGGCGGCAGCGGCAACACCAGTGGCGGCTGCGGCGACGAACGACGGCTCCGACACCGTAGGCTCTGTGCAGTGCGGCATACCGCCATGATGAAGACCGACGAGTAAGTCCTTGCGATCGAGTCCACTTCCGTAACAGCGCCGGACGCCAGGTTTGCCTCAGTCAAGCCGGGAGACGATATGCACTGCACGAGCTGGCATGGAGCGTTCCGGCTAGGCCCATTCTTCCCTGCAAATCCACGGTTCAAGTGACGTTATTCGGCAGTGCTAGTGGTACACCCGTGCTTAGACCCACTAGAGAGCTACGCTCATAGTCGGTGAGAAGTTTAAGAGTAAAGCTCCTCCCACCTCTTTCCACCTTAGCAGAGCGAACGCTGGAGAGGAGGCGACCTCCTCTCCAACGTTCACTCTGATAAAGTGGAAAGAGGTGGGAGGAGCTTCCGCCGAACCCTTAACCTGCCACCGACTATAGAGTATCGGCTTTCTGCTTTCCGACCCTCCTGTGGGCGCCGCCATTTTGGTGCTTAGAGGCGTAATACATGGCTTGCACTGACGTCACCTCAGCGTTCGTTGAGAAGGACCTTGCTGCTGAGCGCGTACACCTCCTGCAGCATACATTTCGCACCTCTGAATATGTTTCCCTTGGCAAGGACATATAGGAAAGACCACGGTGCAATGATGTCACATGCAAACACTGTATCTTGAGCTCCAGATACGGTGTCAGGACGCTGTTTTGCTATGTTATGCCGTGACATAGCAAAACAGCGTCACGGACTGTTTTAACACTTCTGGAAGACAAAAAAACTGTTTCCTGCGATTTCAAATCCAGCTTTACATAAACTTTCAAATTTTATTTTACTTTAAGGCGTATCTTACGTAGCGGCTCTTAGAGCGGTGCTTTTTCTTCGAAGTGCACCTTTCACGGTGTAGAACGAAATATTGTGGGAGGAACACTCGACGCGCATTAGCCATTCGCGTGGCAGCGACTCGTCGGCATTTATGTTGGTGAACTGTCGGTCTATCTGTTCTTATGCGCGAAGGCAGGGTTTTTGAGCTCGCTCGAGGTATTTTGCGCTGTAATCGACTACAGACGCCAGAGTAGTTCGCAACATAAAGGAGCATCGGCATGGTACTCGGCTTTCAAACGTACCCGATTTTATTCGTAGTTAGTCCGCGGCCAAGATGGCCCCAGCGGATGCACCCGGGACAATTCGAAGGCCGGGAAGCTATAGGGTAGAAGTTTGGGGGTACGTGCCGAGCCACCGAAAGTCATCTGGCACGCCCCAGCCGAGAACCGAGGATTATGTTCGACCTCCTGAGGATCTCCCGACGTGCATCCGAAATGTCGGTTACACGGCGCCTTGTCCGCAATACGCCAGTCAGATTGCGGGAACCTCTGCTGAGAGTCGAACCCGCCACCTGGGGCTCTGTAGACAGGCACTTTGCCACGTAAATATAAATCTTCCTTGTATTTTTGTTTAGTGGGCTCAGCCATTATAGTTACGGCAAACGGGCAATGTTTCTGTATAAAAAAAAAATGGTTTTATTTTATATGTTATTACGATTTCGAGGTGGCACTAACGTAACCCGCACATGGCCAGCACTGCATAGAAAAAGGAAGGCCTGCGAACGACCTCATCTTCCGCCATGAAACGTCATCACATCCGGGTGGCGACAACTCGGATATGATCCATGTTGAATAAACCTGAAACTGGGGCAGAAATGAACATATAAGTCGATGGAACAGAAAAAGACAGGACTACGTCTCAATTTATTCAACATGGTTAACATTCACCAGCTCGCCTGCACCCGTACTATATTATCTCGGATATTATACCAGGCTAAAAGCGTGAGAGATAAGACGTGTAAAGGGAAGGAGAAAGGTTTATTTTCCTTTCCCCTTCCTTTTACACGTCTTATATATTGTGCGAATTTTTACGTGCAGGCAGCACCCCACCCTTAGACGCCGAGCGTCCTTCTACGCGTTGATTGGACACGAAGCCTGGCCGAACGCTGACGTGGCGCTCGCGTCCAATAGCTGTCTTCGCTCGATCTTACTTCGATGACGTCAAAATTCTAGCGCGCAGGCTTCGATGATTCTAGGTGGTGTTGACTTGTCATGCCTCGCCCGCAGGATGCTGACTGTGGAGAACTTTATCAACGGCAAGTTCGAGGCTCACTCGGAGACCATCGAGAACGTGGACCCGTCCACGGGGCAGGTGTACTCGCGCATCCCGAACAGCGGGTCCCGGGAAGTGGACAAGGCAGTGCAGGCCGCCACGCAGGCCTTCACCACGTACGTCATGGGACATGCGCGTGTCTCCCGCGAGCTCGAAAGAAATGCCGAATGACGCCCCTTCTCCCACAGCATCGTGATCCAAAGACTCGTACAACACCCGCGACAGCTTACGGCCGACGCTCGCGCTTGACTAGGACCGACTGAGACAAGACCGGTTTTTAAGTCTCTCGTGACGACTTACGAGCGGCTGCGCAGCAATGCACCTGGTCGCAAGTTGTCACGAAAGACTTAAAACCCAAACTTGTCTCAGTCGGCCCTCCAGTCAAGCAAAAGTGTGTGAACGGGCCTTTATGTCCTCTTGTGATCTCTTTCAACGAGGTGCTGTTGAAACGTTTAAGTAGATAAAAATGAAATGAGCCGCCCTCTTGTTCGAAGGCCGGTTCACGCACTTGCGACGGCTTACGACCGGAGAGGCTAAAAACTTGTTTTTAAGCCTTTCGCGACGGCTTACGACCGCCTCCGCAGCAGCCCAGCCGGTCGTAAACAGTCACATGAGGCCTAAACGTCGGTCGTGTCGAAGTCGGTCATAGGTAAACGCAAGTGTGTGAGCGGGCCTTGACTGTAGTCATCTGAGAACGCTTACGAGAGGATGAGAGAACACATTGGCGCCATCTATAGGGTAGCCGTGGAACCCTTGCGATTTGCGTATCTCCCCCTTTTTTTTTTTCTTTCTTCTTTTTTGAGCGTCATTCTTTTTATTATGTTGGCTTTGAAACAGCTCTACCAACGTAGCCAACGGCCCCTTCTCATTGATAGTATGTACATTCCGCAAATACTGCAAACCCTTTCGCTCCGGTGAAATGCGGTTCGAGGGCCACCTCATAGGTAACGCCAGCGTGCCAGTGTGCTCTCTCGTCGTCGCAAGGGGTCGTAATGGACTTGGTTGTAAGCAGTCCCAAGTGTGTCCGATGCGCGCAGGTGGTCCGTCAAGTCGCCGGCGGAGCGGTCCAAGTTCCTCATTCGAATCGCGGACCTGATCGAGAGCCGGATGGACGAGTTCTCGCAGGCCGAGTCCCGCGACCAAGGCAAGCCCGTCTGGCTAGCGCGCACCGTGGACATCCCCAGGGCCGTGCACAACTTCAGGCACTTCGCCACCACAGCCCAGTGCGACAGGGAGATGTGCGTAAAGATGTTTGCAAGCAGCCACGCAGCAAGAGCTAGTTTTGTTTGGGCGCCAGTCTGGCAACCGGGACAAACCTTTGCAAAGAGTTACATCTGAAGGTGCAGATACTGTGCGCGAAATGTGTGAAGGGTCGAGAAAAACCACTGAGCGTGCGATTCCGAGACGTACGGAACTCATACTCCGTATCACTAAAACCGTGCAGTACAGTCAAAGTATGATAACCTGTTCAGGAGGAGGGAAAGGAAACCTGTTCCTCCTTTTCTTCTCTTGAACTTGAACTTGAGCTTTGGCTGTAGTGCACGGTTTAAGTGGGACGGCCGCAAGAGTCCTGGCCTGCCAGAAAGGGCGACAGACGTACCGGGGGGCCCTGGGTTTCGCTGGAGAAGATGGAACGGTGGAATATAGTAAAGCAAAGGCAACAAAAATGAGGTACGTACGCTGGTGGAAATTATCTAGGGAAAATTGAACACAGTACAACTAACTAGCTTAGCTGGGGGACAAAGGAAAATTGGGACTCCCCCTCGCGTGGCTCCGGCCCAAAGTCTCAATCCTGTCCCCGAGTGGGCCTGGTGTTGGGGTGACGCCGACGGGATTCGACCACAGGAAATTCGTTGACTCTCTTGCTGGGGGAGGAGGCAGCCATTGTTGTTTTTAATATTTTTTTTCTTGTTTACCCGTTTCTTTGATGGCCTTTCTGGCGATCATTACAGAAATGCATTGGAGGACAGGAGGGGCGAGGAATCATGTTCTTTGAGGCTAGGAGGCGCAAGCTACCGCCCATTATAAAGGGTGCAGCTGTTAATATCCCTTCATCCATCCAGCGTGACTTTCAGACGATCTATCTACACCAACATCTCATAGATAAGAGAGCGGCTGACTCGTCGTGCGTCACTAAAGGCCACGACAGGGCACAGATTGGGCACGACTGCCTCGCCAGCGTTCCGCGACGGTACTCGTGTTCCCACTGATTGAACACGAGTTTCAGTCCGACGCTGACATAGCACTCGTGTCTAATCCGGCCATGCAGTCGCCCTCTTTAGTGACGCCGCAGAAAAAATTCAGCACTTATATTTTTCATAACTATGAGATGTTTTCTACACGCACCAACAGCAAGATGGCGGTGTCTGGATACAAGCGCCTCGGCGGCCGTCAGGACGAAACAGAAAGGCCCTGAGCCCACACAGCTTTCTCTCTCACTGGTAGCTGCCGAAAGCTTGGAACCGCGAGAAGTGTGTACAGGCTCCCCCTCGCCCACAGGAAGAGAGGGTGTTGAGATTGGCAGTTGTGAAAATAAATGGGCGTGCGTTCGGATTGCCCCAGGGACAGAAGCTTGCAGCAACCTTTGTTGGTACGAATATGGTAAATCTAAAACTTACCAGTACAGCACACAAAGGCGCGGCGCGTGTCAGTGGAAGCTAACGTTTTGCATCGTCTTTGCAATAGTTTCTCGTATAGACCGATCTCACGAACCGTTCCACGCATGCGCGACGCCGCCGTAACTTTGGTCCACAGGAGGCAGTGCACAAGACAGCTCGTGCTCTGCTCGCGCGGACCGGCCACGGGGTTGTCACGCGTGTACCCTCGATGCATGACGACAGCGGCAGTGTAACGATAGTGGCTGGTGAAATCGTTCTTTTCCTCTAGTTCCCCGATTCACCTTACGATAAACCGCAGATGATGCTACGAGTGGTTGTGACCAATCCAATGCAGTGTGAGTGTCACGTGACCTTCAGGAGGAGCTTAGCGATGCGCGGAGCACGTTCACAGCTCTGGATTGCCTGCAATGGCTCGTACCACCGCCGTGATCTATCGCAAAAAAAAAAACTGAGTATACTGTCGAGACCGGCTGTAACGAAGTCAAAGGGAATCGGAAATCACTTCGATATATCTGCTAGTACGATATATCCGACTTCGTTATAACCGGTCTCGACAATAGTCCTCTTTGGAGTCCACTTCCTCTCCTTCACAAACTGGCCGTGTCCGAAGCCGCGGTCAGACTGCTAATACCTGGTCATACTGTTGGCACACGAGTTTGAAGCGAAGCATGCATACGCGTGAAGCAGAAATCCTTCGAACATGACTGACGCGTGTCCGCAGACGATTCTGTCACCCTGTCTGCGGCAGTGTGACTCACACCGCTGCTGTGCTGCACAGGGCGATCCCCCAGCAGACGTCCAACGTGCTTCACTACACCGTGCGCTCACCCGTGGGCGTGGTGGCCGTCATCACACCCTGGAACCTTCCGCTGTACCTGCTCACCTTCAAGCTGGCCCCGGCCATGGTGTACGGGAACACAGTGGTGGCCAAGCCCAGCGAACTCACATCCGTAACCGCCTGGCTACTCGCTAA
The DNA here is from genome assembly GCA_013358835.2 of Ixodes persulcatus. NCBI lineage: Eukaryota > Metazoa > Arthropoda > Arachnida > Ixodida > Ixodidae > Ixodes > Ixodes persulcatus. The sequence goes on along the minus strand of JABSTQ010009531.1, from coordinate 64,667 downwards.
GGTCTTCGTTGATGCAGGTCAGGGTCCAGTCTGCGTATGTCCAGATTGGACACCTCGGTTGAACAGAAAGGCGAAAACCACAACTGGCAGGTCACCGCCGTGTCTTTTATTGCTGCCCGTCACTAACAGTTTAATAAATACTGGGCGAATCCCAAGCATTGCATTATCGTTTCGCATGATCGATCGTTCGTCAATGGCAGTAAAAGAAGCGAAGGGCGTCTCTTCAAAATGCCCTTTCACCAGCATGTGTTCTTTCACCGTGATTTGGCAGCGCGCTCGACGCTCACGAAACGCCTAGACGTTGTTCATTGTAGGAAGCTCGCGCTGGAGGGGGGATAACTGAAATACTACCCTGGAGTTTTTATTCTGCCCCGGGATTCTGACTATCGCTCAATAGCCAATGAGATTAAGGCATTAGTTGATATGTTGTTCTTAAAACGTTATTTATACGGCAGCAGATAAGAACACCCGAAAGCAAATCACGAACACTCCTCACGAATATTAGTAAACAATTCCCCGCGTTGCTGCAAGTGACTTAAAAAGCCTCTGACACGCCAAAAAAAAAAAAAAATCTTTTTTTCATGCTAGGCGTTGAAATGGCATATCAGGACATTACAGAAAAATTGTTTCACTATAGACCCTTTTCATGTTTACAAACATGAACTGCCTCCTGCGTCCCAAGCAACTTCCGGTCGCTCCGTCTTTGAAAGTATGTCGAGCCACGGCCGGTCTCGACGCGCGCGCTCGCTCTCCCCTACGGCCTGTGCAAGAGGGGCATTTGCTGCCTATCGCCGCAACTCTCTGGGGGCGCTGCGAGCCAACCCCGCTCCGCTCGACGGGAGCCGCTGAAATGTTCGCTCGACGTAGCCTCGGCGTGCGCTGTTTGAGGCATCTTGCACGTGTCGCTGAACGGCTGCCCCCACTGCGTTGAGCAAGCACTTTACAACCGTGCCTTATGCAGTCACCGCTATAGGCATGCAATGCAGGGAACTAGTATATGGATCTGAAAACATTGAAGTTGGAATGCTGTCATGGCGCATTGTATCAATGGGCACCGCTGGATTATTTGCGAGTCACATGAGTAAAAGTGAAGCAAGATATTTCAGCATGATACCAGGGTTAGGAAACATTTATTTTCCTATTAAAGGCCTTCATAGTCTATGTCAGTAGTCCAAAATGTATTATGACAATAACAGCGTTTGCCGCTCCAAAAGGTTCAAATGTACCTGTTCAACCTTCTCTCACTGAGCGAAAGACACCACATCAGACAGATTCTTTACTTTTTGAAGCCCTGAAATCGTTTCACATACGTAAAAGGACTGAAAGCAATAACAGGCATTGGTTGTAATGACAGCGCGCGCGTCGAGACCGGCCGTGTAATGACATATACAACGTTATCGTGTGACTCAGAGTTCCGAGGAATGTCAGTCACAGTCTGAAATGCTTTCGCGTTGGTTTGTGGGTGAATCCAGACGGCTTGTCATTCTGGTCTGTTAATTTCTTTGTGTAGTTGACGAGAAGAATTCGCAGGAATTTTTCAGAGATCAGATGTGCTAAGCGTTTGGCGTGACTCCGGTCAACACCTTCTGGGCAGCTTAGGAGGGGTGAATCTTCTAGATGTGGCTCAACTATTAGCTGCAAGGCTTCGAGAATCTTTGATCGTGGGAGAGTTTTGACCGCCTTTTCAAAAAAAGTCGAAATTGTTTCCAGGAGAGCTAGAAACTCGGGCTTCGGATAGTGAAGTTCACAATTTTCTTGTGCGCTCAGAAGTTTGTACAGAGGACTGCTAGTCTTGTTTGTCGTCACAAGCATGACGCAAGCGTGACATCCAAGATCACTGACAAGCTTGGCAAGGTATCCACCTACATACACCAAGCCTGAATAAGCAACAGACGCAGGCGGTGCTGAAAGATGTGCTTTCAAAGCTTTCAATTCTTCAACTACATCTTGAGGAACAGAGGCGGCCGCTTCTTCTGCGTCTTCATCTTGTACAGCGACTCCTTTCGATGGCAGGGCTTTTTTCTTTACTATGTGGTCCAAAGCTGTTGTAACGGCTCTTGCGTCCAGCGCGTCGTTACCTCCGCACATAAAGCGCAGTTGTCCAAACAATGCCTCAATGGGATCACTGTTGAATTTTCTAGTCAGAACGTAACTGACGCCTTTTCTCAGTAGAAACCTGGTAACCTCCACTGTGGATTTCGTGCTGAAAAGTAGGGCACTGTATGTTTCCTCAGTGAAGTTCCCAACACCAGTGGCAATGGAACATTCTTGAATCGTCTTCACGTAGCTGCAAAACTCATTTTGCAGCCACAGTAGTCTGTCATCGTCTTCTCTGGAGATGGGCATTTTGCAGCCACTTCCATTGTAGGTGGTGTCGTGAATGTCGAACCATTTCTTCATCACTTTCATGAAGTTGATCGTCGATGTTGCATCCCTGAAAGTGGAGAGAAGGGAGCTGACTCGCGAGTTCTGCTGGAGATGTTCCAGTGCGGCAGTGACTTGGGGCGAAAACACCTGCACGGCGCGTAGCACGTTCATTTTTTCTAGATTCGACGGATACACATGTTTCCTTGTAAGATTTCTGGCCAACTTTATAGACATGTCCTTCTGGTGCTCATAGAGTTTCTGGACAAATGTGCCACTGATGACGCCAGTGCCGTCTGTGAGCTCCCGTTCCAAAAATTGGCTGCGGACATTCTTGAAAACATGGCAAGGATCGAAGCTTAAAAAAATATCTCGTTCATCGTCGTGAGGATGCTTCACTATGGTTGACAAGGAACCATTCCCCATGAGCTTGAACATTGTTCTGTTCGCTGAGTAGTTATCGGTAACTATTCGAATCACCACAAAGCCGCATTCCTCAGCTGCAGAGATGACGTCCTTCGTCCACGCATACAAGTCTCTCCCGCTCAGCTGCTTGGTGAAGTAGTACGAACATGGGATCTTGTACGAGCTGGCCACTCCGTGGAGCACAAAACACAGGACTCGGTTTGCAAGTGTTTCGTTCTTTGTACGTGGTGCACCGCTTTCTGGCTTGTCTCTGATCCCAAATACTACATCGGACTTCCGGTCGTATATGCACTTTGGCTTTATTGCTGCTTCATCGATTATTAACGAAGCCATGTGCTGTTTGTGGCTGAGAAAGGAAGCCTCGTGAATGAGCCTTTCTTTCATGGCGCCACTCATTCCAGAAGAAGTTGAGCTGGGACCTACGTAGCGCTGCAGTGTGCACTTATGTGGCAGTGTCAGCAGGTTAGTCCGGGCATGATCGTAACCTTTCGGCGAAAGAAAGCGCCATATGACACACTCTCTTATTACTTCTTCGGGATAAGACTGGAATTTCTTCTGGTATCCGTCAACTTGGTGAAGCAGGAAGACAGCCTTTTTCTCTCCCTTTTCAGCGTCTGAAGCAATATTTTTCAAAGCTGAGTAGCGCTTGTCGTTACGATATGAGGAGATTACCTTTCTCTCTGCTTCTAGTTGCTGCTGTGTTTTTGAGCAACTGGAGCGATAGTACGCTACCTGCGAACGAAGTCTTGCTATCATTAAAAGATATCGACTTGCTCGCTGCGCATCGTTGTTTGTTGTTTGGGTACATATAGTAGCTTTCTGCTTGATTTCACCTCCCGGCGACTCAAGCACTGCATTCTCGCATTCTTCTGGCTCTGCCTTTCGTTTTGATGGCTTCCTAGAGGGAGCAGTGTCTCGGACTTTCAGGGTCCTACGTGCTTTCTTCGCACTGGGTGCTAAGTAAGAAGGATACCCTTCAAATACGGTTGGTACGGCACCAGGAACCAGTTTTCTTATCTTACGGTCACTGACGTAGTCACTCGCCAAGAAGTGCTTGCTGCATACTGCAGTCGAGGGTGATTTGTCATTAATGACGAGATTTTCTCGAGAAATGTTTTTTTGCCATTTGGCGCACAGTTCCTGGTCAACTGGAAACTGGTGAAACGACACACCGGGAGTCTTTCCGGACCGCGACTGACAAAACGGCACACAACAGTACACCATAGCCACAATCTTGATATGAGCAGCTTGACTTCACAAGTTTGTGAGACAAGCATGAGTATCCATGAAAAGTCGATGCAGAAACTTACTGAGAGACGTGACCTCGTCAGCAAGGCGCGCGAAGCATGAGGCACTTTCGTTCACACGCACAGCGGCAAAAACAACACGTGGAAAAACGGGCCCGCGCGCTCGCCGGCTTCCTCTCCAAAACCATCCGGCGCCGGCGCACCACGGGTTGGCTCGCAGCGCGCTCTCGCGGAGAACACCGGTGGCGCCGCGCAGAAAAAAATGCATTGCCTCCTCGGCGCCTGCTCAGGCCGTAAGCGAGCGCGCGCGTCGAGCGCGCGTCGAGACCGGCCGTGGTCGAGCTTGCCTATGTCGCCAGTGCTTGAAAGCATAAACGCTACACGCACATCAAAGTTGGAGATTTAACGAGGGCCCTCGGCTGGTCAATTTAACGTCTTGGAGGAGGCAAGTTGGTTTACAAGAGTATTCGAAAATATTTATCATATCTGGGGGTTCTGCGTTCTTTTGGCGTTCACCTGGATAATTGGTGGTTAAACGTTTCATCAACATTCCAAACAGCGGTGTTAGGGTGGGCTTTGTTCATACTTTTTATGAACCGGAAGTTCTCTGGGACGTCAAAGACTAGAACAACTCCTGGTGGCGTTTGCCATGAAAAGGGTCTATAGAGTTGCGTAGTTTCTTTTATAAAAATAGAAATACGAGGCCCAATTCAAAGTTCCCGCCAGTGCACTGTGACGTAACTGTACCGCAAGGTGTCGGGGCGGTCAGAAGGGAGGCATCGCCGGAAGTCACGCGAGTTGTATCCCTCCTCGTGCTTACCACGAGCGCGTGTAATATTTTTTTTTAATATTTTTGTTATTCACCGCACCTCCACGAGCAATCCAAGCAGAAAAGGTTTCTTTTATTTGCTTTTCAAAGCTTAATGTTGCTGTAAGGTAGAAGAAGCGGAGTCAGTGAATTGACGTGATCAACTACAATGCCTAGAAGGTGCTGTGTGAGGGACTGTCCCGGTATTTCAGAAACTAAAGAAAAGATCACACTGCATGCATTTCCGAAAAACATACAAGAGATGAACCGGTGGCTGACTGCGGTTCCCGCAGGACAGCTATTAGAATCCGTGGGTAGGCGATGGATAGGCTCGATGCACTTTAGTTATGAAGATTACAACCCAAGGCAAAGTTTACTAAAACTCACAGGTCTCTATGTGAAACCTCAACTGCAGGTCTAAGTTTCCTGCCCATCTCCCTGCAGCAGCGGCACTCAAGAGGCTTGAATTCAGGCATCACGACGCATCGGTTGCATGTGCACCTAGTAAACAAGTTCTACTCATATTCTAGACAAAACACGTACTTTATGCTTGACGTTTATTTGTACTTGGTACACTCACCAGTTCATATTCTTTAGACGGCAGGCATCTTCAGCCTGGAGAGTATCCGATGATTCAACGACCTCGGTGTCTGAACCTTCAGCAATGCGCGATCGGGCGTGTCGTATGCTAGCAATCCTAATTTCTGCGAGCGTTCTATTTTTTTTTTCAACCCTTGATAGCTTGTTTTGTGGCCAGTATAGCTCTGTATCACCGGACTGACGGCATGCACCCGTACACTGGCTTGTACTCGCAACGCTTTCATCATTGATCTCCATCACGGCGATCCACTGACTCTTCGTCCTCAACTTTTACAGCACGCAAACTAACCAACGGCGCAGCAATAAAAAGCTAGTGGAACTGAAACTTCGTTTTCTACGATCGCTCGTACAAAGAGCAGAATAAAAAAAAAAAAAAAAAAAGTCTTAGGCACGGTCGCGGAGAGCACGAGGAGTGAAACTAACGTGACTTCCGGCGAACCCACTTTTAGTGACGTAGATCGATGCCTCCCTTCTGACCGCCCCGACACCTTGCGGTACACTGTTACGTCACAGTGCACTGGCGGGAACTTTGAATGGGGCCTCGTATTTCTATTTTTATAAAAAAAGAATACGCAACTTTAGAGTTAAACATTTTTTTTGTAATGTCCTGATATGCCATTTTAACGCCTAGCATGAAAAAAAATTTTTTTTTTTTTTTTTTGGCGTGTTAGAGGCTTTTTAAAGGGATACTACAACGAAATTTCGGCGCTCATTTTTTGGTCTATATGTGTTCAAAGGAGCAGTATCACATCGAACACACCAATATCTTGTTAAAAAAGTCTCGAAAAAGAATTTTAAAACGAATTAAACGATTAGCAAAGAGCACCTGGCGGATGTCGCTAAAGCCTCGTTTGAAATGCCCATCTAGGAACCTTGACAGCTAGTGACGGAGGTTGTCTCGCCTCCGGCCACGACGAGAGAAGAGAGGACGGAGGAACTCCCCTCTTCCCGAGAATGCCTTTTGTGTGTCGCAGAAGTCGCTATTGTCCCCCTACAAGATTATAGAAGATTAACTCGTCACTCAAAATTCGTACAAAAGCAGCCGCTTCGGTGGCTGGAACGACGAGGCCATCCTCTCGACATCAGCCTTGCCGTAGCTTTGCTCGTCCCGAGACCAATCGTTGCCTGAGACGACCTACGTCACACTCCGCTGGGCCTTTTCCGAGCGCTTGCCAGAGTTTGCCGTTTATAACGAAAAATACAGCCACCAGGCTCAAAATACAAACGTGCGATTGTCATTTACGGATATTGTGGATCATATTCAACCTATTTTTAAACACGACGGGAATATTTCAAATTTCGTTGAAGTATCCCTTTAAGAAGAGCCCCGATCCAAAAGTGACGCACTTCCCGCAGGGCTTCCACCGGGCGTGGTGAACTTTGTGTTCGGCTTCGGCCAGATCGTGGGCGACGCGATGGTGCGCCACCCACACACGAAGGCCATCTCGTTCACGGGAAGCACCAAGACCGGCACCACCATCGCCCAGATGTCGGCGCCGTACGCCAAGAAGCTGTCCCTCGAGGTATGCGCGCTTCGAACAACGGTGCTTCTTCACCAAGCGCGCCTCTCGTGCATGCAACATTCGCTAATGGTACGGACGTGCAGACGACAAGCGGGGCATCTGGCCACCGCCACATCACTGCACGTGCGGGCAACCACATGAAATCGCAAGCCTGTCAAGGCCGCGTTCAAGCGCGGTCGGGGCGCTAAGCTTTTTTAATGGAACACTTTCTCAAACCTGCGCGAGAGGCCGAGAAAAGAGTGTACGAGGAAACAAATCCACGCAAAGACCGGGCAACTTACACCTTCATATCGCTATGCTGCCAGCTCGGAATTATGGCCGTACGATCACCACCAATTGGACTTGAGCTACGAAGGCGCGGTTATGCTATGATGCCTGGAACTAGTCCTAGAAAACAAGATCGCACTGCTGGATTGCTTAAATCAGATGTCGCAGGTCAGCGCGGGCCAGATTGAACACCACTGCTGAGTGCAGCGCTTGGCTGAACTTCGCGTTCAGTGAGTGATGACGCGAGACCTACCGAGCCGAAGGCTGACTCGGAACTCGTGTTCAATCTGTGGCCCTCGCGCAGTTGGTGACGTCGCAAATCCAGTATAACGGCCTTGGTACCTATACACGAACTCATCTCGGTGACGTCACGACGCGGTGGTGGCGCGTCGGTCGCACTTCCGGTCTGGGGCTGTGGGCAGAAGTCCCCATGCCAGACGTGTATTCCTGCGTTGTTTTGAAAGAAACCAGACGAAAACCTGCCTTCTCGTCAAAACGCCGCGACTGGGGCCTACCAAAAGTGTCGAGAAAGGTTTGAAGGTCAGTTTTCACGTGCTCGGATCGTCCGAGAATTTGGATATGTGCCGTGAAAAGGGAAAAGCAGACGCCGTCGGACAACGATTGCTTGGGCGGGAAGCACTTTGGGTTGAATTCACGGATACTTGTGGTCATCAGATTTATTTGTTTTGTTCCAACATGAACGCCAAAAAACCGTCAAGTTGTGCGGACCACCTGCGGACTATACGTTCAGTGCGTCTTCAAGTTCGAACGGCCGCCTGATTGTTCGAACTGTCGTCTGCTCTTTCAAACGTTTCTGCTTGTCGTCTGCTCTCTTAGACGACGCCGGTCCGTAGACCAAATTTTGGCCCGGTACTTGCGATAAGAAGTAAGTGCAGGCCTCAAAAGACTTAAATTTGAAGGTTGGTAAGCAGGCTCGATGTAAACAGTAGATACAAGGAGATGTTGATCATTGTTACCAGTGACCATCACCGACTTGTTATGCCTAATTCAGTTGGTCCGATTCAGCTTGCGATTGTCCGTATCGACGTCGACCATCTCAGCTACGGTTCACGCTTTTGCAGCACGAGCGGCGTCGCGACTGAAAATTCCGAGCGAAATCTCATCATGCGAATCAGGCTTTAGCGTACATTCTGCGGCGTCCACGCGGAATGAATCGCCACATGTCACATTATTCACGCGAAGTTTTGCGGTGTAACGAGCCTCGGTAATTTCGCTGACACCGCTCAAGATAGTCAGACATCGCCAGGAAGACGTAGAACCAACAATTTGAACGCGAAAAAGGGCAGGGGGACTCACACTGACGCCGACAACATCGCATTTCAATGGTGTGTTTATGGGCGACGGCGAGCTTCTTGCCCACACCCCTATCGCGCATGCGCGGCGCCGGTGGCGTCCGCTAGGGGCGCACCGGGCGCTCCGGTTTGTTTGTAAACATGAGTTGGTGTATAGGGTACCAAGGGCGGTAGCGTCACAAATCGGCATTGCGCATACAAGGCAAGTGACGTCGCAAATCGGCATTTCGCGTCGGTCCTGATGATGACACACAGCGGAGGTCGGTACGGCAGACGTCTATTCTGCTGCTTTCTTTGCAGCCGACCACTCGGCGGAAACTTCAAAGGCCACGGGTTCGGATGCGACAGAAACGCCCGCTTCTGATGCATTTGCAACCAAATGTCAGGATCGCGGCCGCCTTTTGCATTGCACGACGGATCCGGTGACTTAATCTGTCACCATTTCGAGGGCACTCCACGCAATGTACCGGGTGTTTTAAAGGCGTTTTTCAAAAATCGCTAAAAATAATGTGATAAAAAAAAAAAACCGTTTTCCGGAAACAAGCTGAAAGCCACGGCGGGCAAGTTTACAAAAAGCCTACTAACTAGTAAATGAGATAAAGTTTACTAATAAACTTTTAATTAACAAATATTATCTTTGCACGCTTGTGTTTCTTTTGGTGTGAATTGATGCTTGTATATTTAGTGCTGCAGTGCTGTGTGGCACTGCCAACGCTGTTGATTTTATGTAACCGAACATTGTATATTTAAATTAATGTTGTACCACTCCTGCCAAAGCCTTGAAAAAGGCGAGCAGTATGAATAAATAAATAAATCAAACTTTCTGAGCATCATCGAAAACCACTAAATCAACTTATTTTAGAAAGAATTACGGCGTTAAAAAGAACGGTTTGGAGGCATTTCTAGGTTTCGGTTTTCTATCGGAGTACGCACCTTTCCGCCAGCGGTCCCGCCCCTTTTTGGCTGAGGTGTGAAGTTACCGTTGCAAGCCTCGGCCACTGGAGGGCAGGACCGCTGGAGCAAAGATGCGCTCCGATAGGATATCAACCGAAACGTGGAAATGCGTCTAAAGTAAGCGTCTATTTTACAGCGGAGCTGTTAAGGGCTAGTTTTCCCAGGATCGTGTCCGGTACCAAACAAATGACGACACGGCACTCTGGTTGCCGCCGTCGCTCATAGATGGCGGTAGCTGTCCAGAGTCGCGTGTTTGCCGGTTGTCTGCTTGTCGCCGTCGCTCATATATCGCGGCAACCTTCCCAGCCTCGGCAACCAGACAACTGGTTGCTGCCGTCGCTCAGAGATGGCGGCAACATTTCTTCGGAGGAAGAAGAGCGGGAACGGAACGAGCGGCGATGTCCGCAGCAGCGCGAGTGGTTCCGCAACCGCCGCGAGGCCGCTATCGCCTAAAGTTCCACTACGTCGAGCGCTTCAGATTCCCTTGCGAAAGAAGAGCAGATCGCTCGCCTGGAAAGCTACCGCCAAGAACAGAAGCTACAGCTCCGCTACTCTTCCTTCTTCACCAAAGTAAAAAAACTGAAAGATTTTTTTTTTTTTAAGTCATAAAATGCTGCACCTGTTTCAAGTGATCTCTTTCTAATGTGAGCTTTCGATAACTGACGCTGAAAAAATAAAACACATTTTATTCTTTCAGCGTCAGTTATCGTTAATTTTAAACGAACACGCTCCTCAGTTTCCTTTGACTTTTCGATGACGCTCAGAAAGCTTCTAATTGAAACGATGTGCTTATTTGCACTGGTTAAGAGGTTAATTAGTAAATGATGGTTAATAGACCCTTTCCTAAACTGTGAAATGATGCATAGATTATGCGCAGCCGTCATTAGTTGATCGCATTGCTTTCGGCGTGAAGCCTGTGATTGGTTCCGAGTTCGCGCCGAGCACTGACGCAGCACTCGTGTGGAATGTGTTTCGATCCGAGTACACTCCGAGTGCTGACGCGTGCTCACAGTGCATGACCAACTAATAGCAGCTGCACATGATCTATGCATCATTTCAAAATTTCGAGAAAGGTCTATTTAGCTAATTAGTGTGTTCTTGCATTACCTGACGTCCGCCGTAGCTTGCAACCTGTTAGTTTTTCTTTCTTTTTTTCTTTTTCTTAATTGCCCTATTTGTAGCGGTTGTTGACAGCACTTCCCGCACATTAAATGTCTTGGAAGCCGAGAAAACTAAATTTGTAGTTGTAAATATGGGTGAAAAAAATCAATAAAACAAGTCTCAACCATGCTCATAATAAACACGAGTCTGCTTTTTTCTCATGCACCCTCGCAGATGGGGGGCAAAAACGCGGCTGTTGTGTTCGAGGACGCCGATCTCAAGAAGTGTGTTGCCACCCTGATCAAGTAAATATATTTCTCTTTCGTGCAAGTCTTAGAGATAAGCGCAGTGAAATGTTTTCTCAAAAGGAGTGAACTATTCGCCTCAAGGCTTCCGGAAACGTATAAACAGTGCATTGAATTCCCATTCAAATACCAAAAGGTGCGTCTTTCTTATGCGTTTATCTTAAAAGAAGGCCAGCAAAATATAGTTTTGCTTTTATGTTTCTTCACTTTTTTCCTCCTTGCGTTTATTTGTACAACCTCGCACAGGCGCAAGCGATAAAAAAAGTTGCAAACATTTTTTTTTTTTTTTTTTAACACGGCAATGTTTTTAGAGTAACGAGACACAAACAAAACGTCCGGAGGTGTTTTTCTCTAGTCTCTTTTCTATGTTTCGTTGAACTCCGAGTTGCCCGAATGTTGGAAGCTCACCAGATATATACTTTCTTTCACTCGACATTACTGGAACAGTCAGTTGGGAAACTCACCCTTGAAACTCGGACCGTTCGCGTCCACCGATACCATACTAGATACGATTACAGTGCCGCCCTTTAGCGTCGAGTCAAAACATAAAAGTTGTTTTATATAGCTACTGCGAGATGGCGCCACCGGCCCTTGCGCGATTCGACTGGAGCGGTACGTGCAGCCGTGCAATTCCCGGAGTTGCCGCTGCGGGAGAAATGGCGGCGTTGCGATCGCATCTAGTTCGGTTCTCGAATACGGATCGGAGCCACTTTTTCGAAGCAGGCTCCTATGGCAGTTGTTCTAGTAAGATTGGTATCACTAAAGTCCGAACGCAGACGCCACTAAGATTCGATGGAGCCAATCAAGCAGTGCCAAAGGTGCTTCGTCACGGCGCTCGTTGTTTCTGAGAATACGGTGCAATCAGCGGCTAAACCAAACACGCACAGTGAATGCAATCATTTCTGTCTGTGATTGGTTTAGGCGGTGATAGCATATCCACAAAGACGATGCACTTTAGAAAATGCTTGATTGGCTCCATCGTAGCGTGGACTGCGGACCGAAACAGAGTCTGTGTCCTCGGTGTTCATCTTTGATGTTTCCACGTGGAAACGGATGTCGGATGTTCAGGTAGGTGTGCCCGGTGAGTAAAACAGCCACTCCTCAGCTGCATGGTCATCCCCCGGCGTCTGTCACACAGGGCCAGCTTCCTGAACCAGGGCGAGATCTGCCTGTGCACAAGTCGAATCTTCATCCACAAGAAGATTTACCAGAAGTTCACCGACGCCTTCGTTCAAGAGGCCAAGTAAGCCGTGACGCGGCAGAGTCCCGCTTTCAAAGGGAAAAAAATTCAATCGCTTCCAAGCAACTCGAGACCGACATGCTTTAGACAAAACATTAGAGTAGTCGGTGCTGGTAGGAAGGACTTAGAAAAGGGTCTGGTAGCCTCGAGGTTACGGTCTACATTCCGCAGTAATACTTATAACCAAGAATTTTTCCCGAATGTCGACCAGTTTGATTTCTCCAGCTTGGAGGTTGGAGAAGCCACATGTAGTAAATGCTCGTCGCCAAAGATGTTGTAATAAAAAGGAAAAGCGGTCACCCGTGAAAATAAAGAAGAGCAGTGCCTGCGTGGGCCTGCGGAAGAGACGAGGTTCTTACATGCCGAGGTGGTGACCGGCGAAGCCGGGGGCGCTGGAGCCCCGGAAGAAAGGAGAGGTCCGTTGCGGTCGGTGGTTGAAGGCGCACTCATTTAACGGTCAACAACGTGGGGTTGAAGCGCCACGGGGACGCAACCCTGGTAACACGGGCGCAATGGTGGAACAGTGGCGCCATCTAGGTACTGTGTAGAAAACTGATGAAAAATTTAAATACTACACTTTCCTTTCCTTAAAAAAAATAAACCCATATTCTTCCCTTTCTTAGAAAAAATTGAATAAACTCTCTTCTCGAAAAACAACGAGGGAAGGAAAACTGATGCTTAACTGCAGGGCAGTTGGAAAGCATGAAAATGCACTGAAAGGAAATAAAATGACCACTGACAACTCTATGCCAAGAGACTCGAAATATGAAATGAATGAAAAGGAAAAGGCACGTCGCAATTAACCTTTGCGGAAAGCACACACTGAAAAAGGCTGCGCTGAGGCAGTATGCTGGATAAAGAAAAATTCACTGAATGTTCATGTACTTGTCGAAATTAAGTCAAAAGTTCCTTCAGTGTTAGCACATAGTTTTTAAATCGTCCCGGCAGTCGCCGACTTGGATGCGGGCGACTCTCTTGCCGGGGGGTGGACGTATCTTGACCCAGGGGCTCTGGTGGCTCCAGGCTGGGTGTCGAACACACACTCACAGGTGGCGGCGCCAGCACTGTTGAACTGTCGCCGGCGGTGCTGGAAGTGCGGCTGGATGACCAGCTGTCGTCTGGAGATGTCCCAGGAGACGGGTTCTCCTTGGGCACTGGCTCCAAGATCTCTACAGAAACTGTAGGCGGAGCTGCAGGCAGGGCTGCAGCGGAAGGGGCGGCGGCTGACGGGGCCGCGGCAGGAACTGCAGGCGGGGCTGCAGCAGGAAATGGGGGCTCCGGGGGCAAGGTACCTCCCCGGGGCCGGGACTGTGGCGCCGAAGGGTGGCGCATCTTTCGACGCCTCCGGCGGCCGAACTCGAACACGGTGGGAGGGTTGCTAGGCCCCCCACGGTCGAGTCGTAGACACCGGGGTCGACTCTCGCAAACTCTGTCGAGATGTCCTTGCTTTTGGCAGGAGAAGCAGCGACGGTGGGCGGCCGGACAAAACTTCCTTTGGTGGCAGGGGCCACCACAAAAACGGCACCGCTCCGGAAAATCATCGGGCGGCGCGACGGTGAAGATCGTTGCTGGGAGCTCGTAGTCCGGGAAGGTGACGCCTCGCACGGGAGTCCCTGTCGGACCAGGCTCCGCTTGTCGACGGTAGTAGTCGTTGCGGACGGAGGCTCGCCGTCCCGCAGGAAAGGCCAGCTGCTGGTAATGGTCGCCCCTTGGACGACTCCGGCACACGTTGGCGAAGTGGCCCGCACGACCACACGAGAAGCACGAAGCTCCGGATGCCGGACAATCTTGCCGCGCGTGGCTTTTGCGGCCACAAAAGAAACAAAAATCGCACGACGAGCGCGCGCGAGCTCCTCGATGAGGGAGCGAACGACGGCGGATAAATGGGGGAGGAGGACTCAACCAACACCACCTAGAGCTAAGGCCGTAGCGCTCCCCTCTCTCCCTTCAAGGAGCGTCGGCATGAGTAGGCTGAACTGGTAGTGCGCTTCTCCGCAAGGTTCCCCTTGAAAGTTGGCTTCTTTGCAAGGCACGTTCTCTTTTACTTTGTCTCGCTCTCTACGCTTGCCGCGGTGCAAACAAAAAAAAAATGAAAAGAAAAAAGCGCCACGGCGTCTCGTTTTGTTTTCCTTTTTTACTTTTTCTCCCCAACGGTCGTCGTCCGTCGCGTTCCTTTCTTCCACGGCTTTTTTTAGTTACTCCTGCGGGTTGGGTCACGTGACAATGAGGCTGGAGGAATCAACTAGAACAACTCTAGAAGCGAGAAGGTGTTTGGACGCCGACGGTCAAAAGTTCAACTCTCGAGTGAGATCGAGCACATTTTGGAATACAACACAACCGCGGCGTCGTGTGTGAACTTGAACGTGAACTTTGCTTTTCGATTGTCGGTGCTGTCCACTGGTGCTGTCATTCCGTACAGATGTTGTTTATCCGCGCTTTGGCGGAAACCTGGATGTGAAAGTGTCCATATTTGAGTTTCTGCAAGGATGACTACGAAAGCGTGGACTATACAGCGAATCGACGGGAAGATCTCGCTCCTTGACGGCATGGCAGGGTGAGAACTTTTCAATTTTTATGATCGTGGTTTCGTTTCTTGTTTTTACTTTTCGCCGAATGCATACATGGGAGTGATTTGGTTGTGGCCTGGAAGCAACATATTCAAATGCTCGCGCTACTTGTAGGTGCAGACCTAAATAAAAATGACTTGATTTATGAGTTCAGATTGGAATGATTTTCGCAAGGTATGCAAGTGATGGGTTATCGGGGTTGCAACCAGCACATCAATGTAAAAATTAAATAAAAAAGAAGTACATCGTGTCGCTTCTGTGTATCCTCATCGGAGCGCAGAAATGATCCGCCGCAACTAACTAGTAAGACCTATATTTTAGCGGGTCTTTGAGCTGTAGTTGGAGTGCACGCAAGCCGCAATATGGTTCATTGACCAGTTTACTTATCCATACACCAGAGCCATATACTAACACGTTAGCTGGCGCCCCTTCAGGCTCCCCAAGGAATCCCAACACACACCAGGAAGCTCTATGGAGCATATTATTATTATTATTATTATTATTATTATTTTCTGTACCTGGTTGTATGTGCTCGTGCAATAAGCATTATTATTATTATTATTATTATTATTATTATTATTATTATTATTAATATTATTATTTATATTATTATTATTATTATAGCGCATTCGGCACATCAAATTCAAGAATAATTTTAATGTTTGTGATCTGAACTACCAGATCGAAACACTGCCAGGGTTTTCTCTCAAATACGGAACCACTTCAGCTACAATTTAAAAAAGGGCATTTTTTCTTCGTTTTTTTTTTTATTTTTATAACCATTTTTGATTACATTACCCTTCTTGGGATAAATATGATTTCCTCCTTTTTCGTTCTATTTCTTGCAGAAGCGGCCAAATACACATCCTGGATACTGCTTTGATGAATTCTGGCTACTGTACGGCTTCCATGGGACAAGCTGAAAACTGACAGCTTAGAAGAGTGCTTCGGAATGTATAGTCAACTGGCTTGCTTCTAATATCACGTGTCCACAAGGCACATTTACGAAGATGAAAACAAAATACTGCTGAGGAGCACTCTGTCAACGATCACTACAGCTAGAAAGGATGGAAACTAGGAAGATCTTCCCAAGCGAGCGGATACTTGACGCCCCACCTGCAACGTGATGTACCTGCAATGTGGCCCTGGACTGTAAAAAATAAGACACGGCCTCCCGGCCCTGGGCTATCTGGCCAGCCATGCAGTCTACAGCACCTTGAAAAACCTAAGGGGCGAAAAATGCAAGGCCGCATCAACAGCACGAAACAAGTTGGCTACAGTTCGCTCGCACAAGAAGACTGTGCTCTCGCAATGAAACTGGTTATAGAAGGGCTTGTTTTTCCTGGTGTAAATGCTGTAGAACACAACTATGTTATTCACCAAGTGGTGATGCCCAGCCAGTGTCGACTTGTAACATATCTCATAATGGAACTACTCGCCGAAAAGGAGACTTCCGACTTCGACTACTGTGAAAATTAACATACGAGTGAGCTCATCTTAAAACACGTGTTGTTGTCACAAGAAAATGCTTGTGCATTTTCTTGTGACATCTTTGCAGCAAGATGAATGTTCGCATTAATGCCAAGAATGCCAAACAAAAGAAATGGAAAGCTGAAACTGGAATCAAAGACACTCACTGCCAACCGTCACAGATGTCAAGAAGCGAACTCAGACCAAGGAAGAGTACGTCTGATGCCTGTGATGGTGAACCCACTGTGAGTTCGAACTGAAGCATGTGTTGGACTGCAGTGAAAACATTCGACTGAGAAACCTTTGTTGCAAGGACAACAATACGAAAAGTGCCAGTGCAAAATCTAAAAAAAAAGCTAAGGGGTCAACGCTGAAAAAATTAGTTCCTGTCCGGCCAGCAACGTGCTTGCACTTCATCCTCATGCAAAGGCAACTGCTCTCTGAAGTCGGTGAATCTGTGTGTGTGTGTGCAGAAAGTCGGTGTCCTTGTAGCAGTGTCTTAGGTATTTTGTGGTGCTACAGCGTAAATGCCGACATGCTGCAAGGATATTTTGTGTCTTGGTGTCACAAAATCTACAGCATCTAAGATGCATGTGTATAAATTTTTTTTAGGACGGATATTTGCAGAACTTATGGATACCAGGAGGCTCGCTTCGCAGTGTTCAAAGGTGACCAATTTCTTATTTACGACTCTCTTCTGTATTGTAAATGCAAGCAACTTTGAACATGAAGCTCCCATGCCCACTTCTCTGTGTACAAAACTTGTTTTTAGCCGCCCTAACTGTGTCGTTTCACAGACTCGGTACTGAAGTACATCAGCGTATGGGGCAACGCTCGGGTATTACGGTACTTTTTTTTGCAAAGATAAAGTTTTCACATTATGAAATTGCCAAGAAACAAGCTACAGGTGTTTTTTTCGGTGTAGTAACCAGATAGGATAGGTTGCTTGCTGCAAAACAAGTACTATATTTGAACAGGCAGAGTTCATTGAATTGCTGAACTTATACAGATTTATCACAGGTCTAAGAAAAGTTTGTCAAAATATGTGCAATACATTTTTCAAACTATGTGCAATACATTTTGCAAACCAGCACATCACAATTTTAGAATGTTATTACTTTTATACTTGTCTGGCAATTTCGGTCCCGTTGCTGTTGCCCCAGGTGTCCCTAAGGGTAGTGTACTCGGGCCTCTATTGTTTCTAATATATGTCATTGACCTACCATCATCAATTAAATCGACAATTAAACTTTTCGCTGATGCTTGAGTTATTTACCAGGAAATTAATGCACTTATAGTGATCACAATATTGTCCAAGACGATTTAGACCACAATATCATCATGGTGTTCCCTACTGCAGATGAAAATGAATGCACGTAAATGCAAACAAACGTCCATAATTAAGTCCTCCACTAAAACACTAACCCAGTACTTATTACTTTCACAACCACTAGAACACTCATTGTCGTACAAGTATTTGGGCGTGTATTTTACAGACTCATTATCATGGATTGAGCAAATAAATTGTGCACTAAAACCACTTGGTTTGTGAAAAAGCCATTTGTGTGAGAAACTTCTTGTGTCCAACAAACACATGAATCATACAAGATATATAAAAACTATTGAGAACTATATAAGATATATAAGAACCGTATAAAAAACTTCTTACAAGTTTCTTATATATCGTATATAGATCTTATATGTTCTTATATATCCCATTTGATTCATGTGTTTATTGGGCACAGAGATTTCTCATGCAATTGAGATTTTTCAGTAGGGATCTAGCTCCCATTGAAACAAAACTACTCGCATACAAAACATTTATCCTCCCAAAATTAGAATATGCAAGCATAATTTAGAATCCACACCTAAGATATACCTAATCTCGAGGCTCGAATCTTCGAAACAAAGCAGCCAGATTTATATGCAGTGATTATTCATCCGAAACTAGTGTCTCCGCTTTAAAAGCTAGCATAAATCTTCCTAATATAGAAAGAAGACGAAAAATAACCCAATTGTGCTTTATTCAAGCTGTATATTACTCAGAATCCGATTTTCAATCTACTTAGTGCTGTGCTGCCAATTTGACATAATCCATATTAGATAATTCCTGCAAGATGGAACCATTTCAGTGCCATACTTACACTTTCCTCTTTTCCTCCTTAGTACTTTGCACCACTGACTGGAACAAACTACCTGACCATATTGTAACTGAGAGATATCCCATTTCATTTAAAAAGAAGTGCATTAATTTGTTTAACTGAACCTTGATTTGTAAAACTGCATCATAACAATAACATGCTAATAAGAGTTTTTTTTTTTTTTTGTGTGTGTGTGTGATTTTTTTGTTGGTGTCTATTTTTTATGTTCAATTACTTTTTTGTCTGTTATTTTTGAATCCCCCTCATGTAATGCGTCTTCGGATGCCTTTGAGGTGAATAAAATGAAATGAAATGAATGCCTCTGCATCATTTATCCGATTGTTACTGTAGTTCATTTTATCTGGTCCCATTACTTCGATTATTGCCATTTCACATGAATTCTTCTTTTATACAACTCCCATGTCGTTCAGAGACAACTGCACCACCCAGTTTATAGCTTAAAAAAAGAACACATCTGTGTCAAGATATCACTCTCTTGTATTTCACTACGATAATTGTAGGTTATAATAATTTTCCTGCGTTCTAAAATTGGTTCTTTAAATCACTCGGCGTTCACAGCTCTCATGTTAGCTCATAAAAAATAAATAGTGCGAAAACCCGCGATTCTACGTCGTGAAACCTACGCGCGAAGCCTTCAGCTCAGCTTATAGCGCGGCGCACGTCAGCCTGCTGCCGTGACGTCACTCGAGGCGTGTTCTGGCCTTCTCCTCTAGGTGGTGTTGACTCAACTCGCGACCCGACGGGGAAGGAGGAGGAAGAGGGGGAGAAGGACGCTCGCGTCTTGGGGGAGACGGGGGAGGAGGATGCTGGGTCCTCACTGAAGATGATGCCTCGCCATTTTGGGCATGCTGGTCGCTCAACGGTTGAAGAGAACGGCCATCTTGGACACGCTCTACCACGTGCGACGCGCTTGGATCGTGGTCTGACAAACGTCGAAAGAGATCGCAATCTCGAGATGTCCGCTCGAACCGCTGCGCTAGTTGGACAGCACGATCGAGGCTAGGTGCGGTAGCTCCGTCGGACTCTCGGATTAAACGATCCTGCACTTCTGTGCTGTGGATCCCCGAAATAAACATCTCCGCGACGCGGCTCTCCAAAGCCTCGCCGTAATCGCAAAAAGAAGCTAGGCGTCTGAGCGCCCCAAGGTATTCGAGAACGGTCTCTCCTGGACCTTGTACTCGGTTGATGAACTTCCGACGCTCAACAATAATGTTCCGAGCGGAAGCGAAATGTGAATCCAAAGCGGACAATAAAACTTGAAATTCGTCCTGAGTCGCGCTAGCGGGCGGACCTGCTAGGTTGAACGCATCAACGACGCGATTGCCTTCATCTCCGAGGAATGAAAATAAAATTGCCCTTTTTCGTTTCGGCGGAAAATCCTCGGCGTCGATCGCCTCGAGGTAGGTGAGGAAGCCTCGCTTCCATGTTTGCCACGGCGTCGTCGGTTCGCCGGGCGTGTTGAGAAAATTGGCGGGAACACTGCACGACGCCATTCCGAACGTCAAAGATGACGCGAAGAGCGAGAAAAAAAAAATACACGTCCAGTCCGTCGGACGGGGAGTACGACCAACCAACCGCTCGGACCCTCTCTAAACGATGCTCAAAAGCAGAGCCGCGACGAAAAGCGGCGAAACAAAGCCTCACGGGGGGCGAAGGTTCAAAATGCAGAGAAAAAAAATTATCCCATCGTCGTTCGCCAAAAATGTAGTAAATGCTCGTCGCCAAAGATGTTGTAATAAAAAGGAAAAGCGGTCACCCGTGAAAATAAAGAAGAGCAGTGCCTGCGTGGGCCTGCGGAAGAGACGAGGTTCTTACATGCCGAGGTGGTGACCGGCGAAGCCGGGGGCGCTGGAGCCCCGGAAGAAAGGAGAGGTCCGTTGCGGTCGGTGGTTGAAGGCGCACTCATTTATTTAACGGTCAACAACGTGGGGTTGAAGCGCCACGGGGACGCAACCCTGGTAACACGGGCGCAATGGTGGAACAGTGGCGCCATCTAGGTACTGTGTAGAAAACTGATGAAAAATTTAAATACTACACCACACTTGTGAATACCCGAAATAACTGAACCTGAGACGGGGAAGAAAAAGGAAAAAGCGTAGAAGCGCGAGAATACACAACGTCATCTGATTCTTTACGAGCCCATTGGTGGTATAAAACTACGTTGACTTTCATCTCTGTCTTCTTTCGTTTTACCTTCTCTCGAATTGAAAGAAAAAAAAGCTATGTATTCTAACTACTGTAATTCTAACAAAACGTCAGACTTTCCAGAAGATTCCTTCTACAGCACGCGGACTCCGGGAAAAAAAAAAATAGCCGATAACAAAGTGCCATTGTAGCACTGCGTATGCCAAACGCTCATGCCGGGAAAAGAGCTTTCACGCGCTCTGGAATAAAAAAGAAACAACAGCGTTGTGAAGAAAATGGGGTCGGATGTCTATTTTGTTCCGAACGCTTTTGTTCACGCACCCTAGGGTGCGTGAACGAGACGCCGATTCCCAACGAATTTGCCGTGACTGTCACAGCTGTCGCTGTGACTGTACTGTCAATTAACACACAACTGCTTCATTTTTTTTTTTAAGTTTATGTTGGTTTGGTTACGTTTCTCTATGCTCCACATTGCACACAGAAGAACAGAACTACAGGGTGTCACAAAAGAAAATTTACACGGTCTTTTTTACCGCAAAAATAAACTAGGCATCGCCGAACGCTCATTCTCCGCCCAAAGGTAGCGCTAGAGGTCACAACCAGATGCCAAAGTTTCAGCCCGATCCGATAACGTAATCAAAAGTTATAACTGATTTTCTGAAAATTTCAATGGGAAAATGGCGCCCGACGGAGTTTTCAAACACATGGGGCTCTATGGCACCAGAAACCGAAAACGGGCAAAAATGGGCTCCATTTTCCCCATTGAACTTTTCAGAAAATCACTTATAACTTTTGATTAAGTTATCGGATCGGGCTGAAACTTTGGCATCTGGTTGTGACCTCTAGCTCAACCTTTGAGCGGAGAATGAGCGTTCGGCGATGCCTAGTTTATTTTTGCGGTAAAAAAGACTGTGTAAATTTTCTTTTGTGACACCCTGTACTTGTGAACGGTTCCGGTAGACCGAGATGGCAGAGTATTGGGGGACTAGCAATGAAAAAAAGTTATATTAAAAAGTTAAACATTTAGAAAAATAAAAAAATAATTAAAAAAAAGGGCTTGAGCTTCCAGGTAGACAAGGATCTTCCCGTGGGTTTGCAGGAAGCTGAAGGTGGGTCCTCCCCAGAGCGAGTCTGTGTTCATGGGCGCCCTGGTAAGCAAGGAGCACCTCGAGAAGGTCAAGTTCTACATCAAGCTGGCCATGGAGGACGGCGGCAAGGTGCTCTGCGGAGGACTGCGAGAGGAACCGGACCTGCCCAAGGAGAACAAGAGCGTGAGCTCTATGAACCCTTCCCGAAATTCAGTCTGGCCACTCTGATAACTATCGCCACCTAAGTGTAGTACATGATCTGTGTACGTGCTAAGGCGGCCTTTTATAGGAAGTATTCACTGGCGGCCATAGCTGTGTGCACGACTGCTGAGCGCGTGCGGATGGCAAGCTTCCACAGTTCTTTTGTAACGTGCATTCCGCACCCTCAAAATTGCCGGTCTTAGCAGCCTATTAATGCGGGCTCGTTCAGAGCATGCGCTCTAAACATCACCCACAAATATGGCGCCCAGTGAATACTCCTTATAGGCTAGTGAAGGAAGCATTTGAAAACAGCAGCCTGAACATAACTGAAGTTAGTTCTCTGTAATGTTCAATGTCACAGTGACGAATCTTGAAAGCTCTTCCGCGCTACGGATATGAGGCTGTTATGTAAATTCTTGGAATGCTCAGCTTCGGAACTCCGTAGAATACTCATGACAATAAAATGTGGCAAATTTTGTTGAAAATTTTACTCAACTAAGCGACTTGTAGAGAGCGGTCAGAGATGGCAAAATTACTTTCAAAAAGTAATTAAATTAAATTAGTAATTACTTTTCTGAAAACCACAAAAATGTAATTAAATTACGTTACAAATTACCGCAGAAATAAAAGCAATTACATTACGTTAATTACTTTCCAAAAGAGATGAAATTACTTTGACATTACTTTTCAACATATACTTTGAGGCATTCGTGCTCATTTTGTTTACAGTTGACGTACCAAAACTCAGATCTTCCTGTGTACACCGCAACAGCTTTGTGCGTTTCAAAGTGAACCATTCCAAACAGTCGTCTGGCTGGCGCACACAACTTAAGTGTTAAACATGATTAATAGCTTCTTCTTTAAATGTGTCTCAAAAACAGTCGACACACCGGTTTCGCTGTTCATTCAACGGTGAAGGTCATGGTTGATATGTTTCCGTCTTTCTGATTTAGAAGAAGTTATAGTCCGTGTCAGTATGTTAAAGGGGCCATGAAACGATTTTTCAACTTTTTCCTTCTTAACTTTACTCCTCAACTCAGAAATCGCACATTGTACCAAACACTTCAAGAAGACGGAAAGGAGGGACTCTCCTCTTTCTCGGACCCTCGTTTGTGTACCCGGAAACCGCCATTTTCCCCCTAGAAGAGTAGCACGTCGCTCAAAACACGGACAAAAGTTGCTTTCCCCACCCCGTTCACCCCTAAGTAGACAGTGCTTTATTTTTATTTATTTATTAGAGTACCTACATCGCCTAGAAGGCATTACAGTAGGGGGGGCACAAAAATAACATACAAAATATACATCGTTATACATGAAAAAAAGAAGAAAACACTACTACACATATAAAGACTAAATCATATGAAAATTTAAACAATTGATTGAATTTTCTCAAAGAACAGCTCTGGCAGCAATGTTTCTACAATGTCATTAGGAAGCTTATTCCAATCCTCAACAGACCGTGGAAAAAAAGAGAATTTAAAAACATCAGTTCTGCACTTATATGGACGGATCTTTTTTGAATTGTCAACCCTTAAAGACACATAAGCAGGTTCTAGAAGATGTGTTGATTTACATATACCAGTATTATTGTGGAAGATGTTATGCAGAAGTTTTAGACGAAGGCACTGACGTCTGTGCCTCAGCGGCCTCCAGTCCAGCGATGACTTCAGTTCAGTTACACTTGTCCTGAAATCGTAATTTCCCGTAACAAACCTTGCAGCACGGTTCTGTATTTTTTCAATCTGCTCCTCCAAGTTGAACCTATAGGGGTCCCAGATTGTACACGCATAATCAAGAACTGATCTAACAAGTGAAAAATATAAGGTTTCTTTCAGTGACGAGGAGGCAATCTAAAATTACGTTTAATGAAACCTAGCGATCGACTAGCCTTGGCAGTTATATGGTCAACATGTTTATTCCAACTTAAATTTGACGAAAAAATAACTCCTAAATATTTAGTTTCATTTAAAAGGATGAGGGGCAATCCACCAATGGTGTATGAAGAAGGGAAGAAATTTGTTTTTCTTGTGAACCTGATATAGACACATTTCGATATATTCAAAGACATACGCCATTGAAAACACCAAGCTTCAATCCTGTCCAAATCACTTTGAAGAGCAAGGGCGTCAGCATTACATGAAACATCTGCGTACCAAACGCAATCGTCGGCATATAATCTTATTTTAGAATAAACTTTTTCGACCAGATAATTAATAAAAATTAAAAACAGGAGAGGTCCGAGTACCGATCCCTGTGGGACACCAGATGTAACTTGGACTGACGGGGACCGAATCCCATTAATTACTACAGACTGTTTCCTGTAGCTTAAGTAGTCACCTATCCAACAAAAAATTTTGGAATCAATGTTTAGTTTCCGAAGCTTAAACATGAGGAGAGCATGTGGAACCACATCAAAGGCCTTATTAAAATCTAAAAATATGCAGTCGACCTGTTTTGCCCTATCGAATGAAAATGCCAAGTCATGATAGAATTCAATTAACTGAGTAGTACAAGATAAACCAGAATGGAAGCCATGCTGAGCTGGAGTAAAAAAATTAATTTGGGCAAGGTGACTCATGAGACTGGTGTAAATCACGTGTTCCATGACTTTACAAGATTCACTCGTAAGAGAGATTGGCCTGTAATTAACGACTAGATTTTTGGGACCAGACTTGTGAATCGGGACATTTGCAGTTTTCCAGTCATGTGGTAATACACCAGTCTCCAAAGACACTGTAAATATAATGGTCAAGTAACGCGAGAT
Organism: Ixodes persulcatus; assembly: GCA_013358835.2. Classification (NCBI taxonomy): domain Eukaryota; kingdom Metazoa; phylum Arthropoda; class Arachnida; order Ixodida; family Ixodidae; genus Ixodes; species Ixodes persulcatus. Next base: position 40,122 of record JABSTQ010009531.1, on the reverse strand, counting down.
AACATCAGCACAGGACTTTAAAACAGTGTTCGGGATATCATCGGGACCAGACGCTGAACCTTGCTTTATTTTGGTTAAAGCTTAAAAATACCATGCACGTCAAAATAAATTTCAGACATGCGAACCACAGGATTAACCGTTACTTCGGAGTGATCATAATCACACATAATGACATCCGAAAATACAGACCTAAAGTAGTTATTAAAAGTGACAGCCTTTAAGTTGTCATCGGTGACAATGTCACCACTAACACTCAAAGGTGGGACGCCCACGGTATCCTTACGATTTGATCGAATGAACTTCCATAACTCCTTCGGGTTCTGTTTAAGCTTAGTATTTAGCGTCGCGAAGTAATTTGCTCGGGACGAAGTTATCGCATGCTTGAGGGCAGCTCCTATCTCAATTAATTTTCTGTAAGAAGCAGAGTCACGGCGTGTGCGGTATTGTTTCAGGGCACGTTTATTTTTATTTGTTAATTTGCGCAATTCAGAATTAAACCATGGTTTGTCACGACGTCGCTTGGACGAAAGAATTCTAGATGGAACGAAAGTTTCAACAAGGGTTGATAATCTCGTTTTAAAAATGTTCCACAATAAATGCACGTCACCCGATACGCTTAATTCTTCGAAAGCCGGAAAATATGAACTTAGGTTATTCGATAGGCCAGTATAATCACCCCTATCGAATAAGTACACTTTCTTAGGACGAAACGAAAAATCATGTTTAAAAGAACAAGCCAAATTAGCGACCACAGCCATATGGTCACTAATTCCAGGAATGACTGTTACAGCTGTAATAGCCGAATCGTAATTACTGAAAAGAAGATCTAGAAGACTCGAGCGGCTGGGAGAAATTCTCGTGGGCTCGTTAACAAACTGTTTAAGACTGTAGTCGTTAGTCAGATTAATAAATGCTGCGTATATACCAGAAGAGCTAGCAGTTAAAGGCCGGTGATCTATCCATTGGATTTCAGGTAAATTAAAGTCGCCACCAATAACAACAAAACCGTCTTCGACCACTGACAAAGCATTATACAAAGAAAAAACTGGGCTAGCATCACTTGCTGGCGGCCTATAGAAACAGAGAAACAGCCTACGGATAGGTAGTTACCATTTTCAAGGTAGACGCGGCACCAAACCGTTTCACAAGATAAGCCATTGAAATCAATCTTGCAGCTTTTTAAACTTTCATGAATAAGTAAAAAGACACCACCACCTGAAACATTCCTGTCTTTACGATACACTGTGAAATGCACTGGAAAAACTTCCGAATCGGATATAGACTGATCAAGCCAAGATTCCGTCCCAATAACAATGCTAGCACCAGTTACCAAGATTAGAGCAGCAAGATCGTCAGTTTTGTTTCTAATACTTCTACAATTTACATTTAGAACGATAAGATTAGTAAGAAATGCGACTACATTCTGACTAGGCCTTTTTGATTGTTAGGCAGCAGTACTTTTTACAGACCTAGTGACTGCATCAACGTAAAAGGATTGGTCACCAATATGTAAGCGGTTATACTTGAGTTGAAATCTGCAATTTTGTGACTTTGCAAATTCTAGAAGAATTTTGCGTTCACTTCGAATTTTAGGTGAAAAATCCTCGCTAAGTGAGAATGGAGTGTTCTTTAGCCTCGATCCAAGGGACAAAATATCTTGTTTCTGCTTAAATGATGAGAATTTCGCAATGAGAGGCCTGTTACGATTCGCTCTGAAAGCTCCCAGCCTATGCGCACATTCCAAGCACGAAGAATTAATTTCAACTCCGAGAACTTCCTGGCAAAGGGAGACAACTTTAGCCTCCGAAGCGGTCCAGGTTTCGCCAGGGGAGTCAGTTATTCCATAAAAAATCAAATTCAACCTCCTTGATTGACTTTCGAGGTTATCACACTGCGAGGATAGACTCTTAATTTGCGCGGCCATATGGCTCGTAGAGATATTAAGGTGTTCCATATCAACCCGCAACTGTGGTAGCGAGGCCAAATTGACTTCGACAGTCGTAAGTCTGTTCGTTAATTCTCCTATTTTTTCGTCCAATGAATTCTGGTTATTTTTTATTGTCTTTAACTAATTAAGAAGCTCTGTCTGACCCGCCTGTAGTTGAGGAAGAATAGCCAGACTCTGCAACATAAGCTGTTCCTGAGCTTCCGTGAGGGGACCCGGGTTAGATTCAACGTCCCCAGCAAGCAATAGTAACAACTTGGCACAATCAAACAAGAAACAAAACACACTGCTTGGGCACAGCAGCAGGACAAGGCATCTATCATCAGATCGAAACATAGAGACGTTGTATTTACTAACCTGCATAGATAGAAGAAGTGGATTAAGTGACATCCTGTTGGCGGCCCTGCCACTGTGCCCACTGAAGACGTCCGCCGACGGTCGTTTCTTTATATGCTCCCAAAATACTGTAGATGATGATGATGATGCCAAGGCCAGGCCTGACGCGTCGATGCAAGGGACGGTAAACTCCGAAAAGGGAGGCGCTTCTTTGCAGATAAACCGATTCCACGTGTTGGCCCAATCTTGCAGACATGACGAAGAGGTTAGATTGCCGTTGACAAGCTTGTAGTGCTGACCGGTCGTGGAAGGGATACCAAGAAGCAGCAACAGCTGCATAGACAGAAGAAGTGGATTAAGTGACATCCTGTTGGCGGCCCTGCCACTGTGCCCACTGTGGAAGTTACGTGCTCGTTGCACCAGTCACGATTTTTCCACGTGATCACACCCCCTCGCGCATACCCACGCGCAGAGAATAAGGTCAGGTGATGAAAGGGAGGCGGCTGATTGGTCCGGCAAGCGCATAGCTTCCACCGCACTGTCATCTTAGGGGTGAAGGGAATAAGTGATGTACGGTGCCGTGTGACGTGTGTTTAGGCCGGGTGACGCGCTTTGGGTACCGCGGATGTATCACAGTGAAAAGACAGAAAGCATTCGAAGGGAAGAAGGTACGAAATAGTCCGCTGTGTTTTCAAATTCTCGTACCGAAAATAAGGATTTTGGCTTTCCACCTTCTTTCTTTTGGTCCACTAAACAATATGCTATTAGTAAAATCCCAATCTAAATTCATTTATCTCATTCCAAAGTTTGTTTCATGGCCCCTTTAGGTCGGGCCATGGGAGCTCGTTCTTCCAAGGAGTCGTCACGTGAAACGTTTCCCTTCCGCCACAGACGCAATCTAATCGTATTCTCCCAAGGGCACTGGTTGATGTTTTCCCGGTCATTCCTCTCAAGGAGTTTTGTTACCAAAAACCCGAAGAGCCCAAGTTATTGCGCGTTGTCCCGCAAGGTGGCTGGCAACGCAGAACCGTCGCCAGTTGAGAAAGGGATGGTGATGTGTACTTTCCCAACAAACGAGTGGCGATATCTGCTCGTAGGCTTATTCCCAAATAAACGTCCGAAGGAAAGGCAGCGAGGCACACCGGGAGCGGCACCTGCTTCGCTCGATTTCCGTCTTTTCTGACTACAAAAAGCACATTTTCGTAACAAGGCCAAAAATATGCGCGAAACGTTCCGGGGACTTGACAAGGCAGTTAGGTTTAACTAGGGAGTCTTCATGTGCGCTTTGCTAGGGTGATGCCACCCTTTGTAATACCACTCGCCGACAAACCAGCAGCCATTTTGGTTCTCGACGATAACCTGTGGGGCTTATAACCCTCCCGGAAACAAGCACCTTATCTCACAAGTTCAGAGCAGCGTTCTGGAACCCACGGAGGGAGGATTAGCATTTTCCCCCTTGGATGGGAGGACCGATGGACACAAAGGCCACTTTCCGGCGCACGGGGAAACAATGAGAGGAACAAAATGGCGGTGGAAGAGGGTGTGGGAAAGGGAAACAGGCAGTTGGCATCACTCTATGCGAAGCGCACATGAAGGCACCCTAGGTTTAACTATTTATTGCAGTCATTTGTTGTTCACAGTGGTCGAAGCTTACGGTTTGACCTTGCTTGACGAAAGCTCAGGAAGGCTGGGAATCTGTTTGTCTTGTCCTCTCAGGTTTGAAAATTTGTTGACCTCACTGGTGATGTGCCCTTCACCTTGTAGCCTATGAGCCATTAATCCCTAATAAGCCGACAGTGCGGTGGAAGCTACGTGCTCATATTGGAACAGAACAGCTCTACCTTTCGCCACGTCACCACGCTCTCGTTCATACCCGCGCGTTGAGAAAGGGACGGGACGGGTGATCAAAGGAAGGTGGTTGATTGGTTCTGGTGGGCTCGTCGCTCCCACCACACTGTCAGCTTAGGGATGAACGAAGTATAGCATCGTCGCGATGACGTGACGCTGTGAATCTGTCTTGCCTGGAGTTCGTGAGCCGTGGCCTTCCAGCGATGTCTTTACGCGTAAGCTTTTCTCCTTCGCCTTTCCAGCTCGCCTTTGTGCGCCTGTCGAGTTCTTCGTACGAGGCTTTGCGCAAAGATGGCCGTAGTTTATTTGCTCCGATGTCTCTTTCACGACATTTCACCATGCAAAATAAGTTTTTTTTTTTTTTTTTTTTAAAGCTTGCAAACAAACATTTTTATTTGGGACAAAAGTAATTTCAAAAGTAATTAGAAATCTTATCGAAATTACTGCCTGAAAGTAATTAATTACATTACTAAATTACCAGCCTAGAAACGTAATTCATTACATTACTCATTATCACAAAAATAATTCATGTACTGTAATTTCATTACAGTAATGTAAGCTTTGCCATCTCTGAGACCGGTTACTTTGTGACACCATCGGAACTGAAACAAATAGAGAAATAACTGTACAGCAATGAACACCGTAACTTTTGTGCGTCTGCCGTTGACAATGACGAAAACATTTGGACTGATATTTAAGCCACTATAGATAGCACTGAATTTGTGAAAGAGTCTATTTTGAGCCCATAGTAGGTCAAGGCCAGCCGTTCCCGGAGACTTTAAACTCAGTAGATTGTCCGCCTCGAGCGCGAGTTTTCTGCCTTTGATAACACTTCGTTGCATGCGCAGCCTGAACCCGACTGAAGGCAACGAACGAGCGTTGGAGGCGAAGCTTGTACCGGGTTCTTAACCAGTCACTGGCCGTGTCCCCTTTTCCTGAAACCTGGCCCAAACGGAAACAAGACTCCCTGTGTTTTTTTTTTTTTTTGGGGGGGGGGGGGGGGTTTGGGGGGTGGGGGGGGGTCTCATCCAAACAAGAGCCATTCAAATGCGCCTGGCGTGAGGGATTTGATATTTAAGTTCTTGGTATACGGCAAGCAAGTGCTCAAAAATGTGTATTTGGTGCAACGGAAGGCAAGGAGAGGGCGCCAACCAAAAGGCGTCATAAAGCACGTGCAGGAGCCCTGCGAAGCAGCCAAGCGACGCACCGTCATAGGTTGAGGTGGGGTCTCGGGGGAAACAAAAGCATGCGGGTGAAAGAAGGCGTGAAGTGCGCAAGCAGCGGGCGAAACGTGCATGCCGCGTTACATCGTTGTCGAAAGAGGTCACCAGCCCACTCGTTGCTTGTGTCGCTCGTGTACGATAGGCACAAGCCGAAGTGACTGGGACCTCATCCTTGGAGTCTTTTGAAAAGCGTTTTTTTGTCTCTGGGCCAGGGCTACTTTTTGCTGCCGACGGTGATCGTGGACCTGCCGCAGACGTCGCGTTGCATGCAAGAGGAGATCTTCGGCCCAGTCACGTGCCTGGCGCCCTTTGAGAGCGAGCTGGAAGTGGTCGAAAAGGTGAACGGCGTCTGCTACGGACTCTGCGCGAGTATCTGGTCCAAGGACGTCAGCCGCATCCACAAGTTGGCCCAACGGCTCGAGGCAAGTTCCCCAGCCAATACCACTAAGAACCCAACTCAAGGCCTGCGCCTCTGCGCTGCCTCAAACTCAGCTACTTTCTTTGCTTCCACGAATTATCATACACCCAGTAATCTAAGGCCGACTACGGCCATCACTAAACTTCCACAAAGAGACCTACAGTTACAACAAAAGAACAGTTTACCAGACATCAAACGCACCCTTGTAACCCGAACATTGGTCCCTTAAAAGATACACAAAAATTAACATTTATTCCCTCTCCCCTTGTCCCCCACCTTCAAACTGAACAACGAATTCAACCTTCACGAAGGCCTGGTAGTTTTCAAGACTGACCTTCCAAGAGACCTACCCTCTTCCTCACTTGTTCGTCTTGCGGAGAGCAGCATCGAGAAGCAACGGTTAAGTTCGAACAAGGGACTTCGTTAGATTTATATGTGTGAGGTTGTTGTAAAACGATCGTGCAACGTGGGGTAACAGTCCATTTGGCTCGTCTGAATTGCCAAACCACAAACATGAATATGGTTAAAAGGTAAGATTTTTAAAAGGGAATATATCAACAAATAAAGCCTTTCTTCCGCTCATTTTCTTCTCCTGGGGCACTAATCTGCACACTTGGCTGAACAGTCGGCGAGAAATCCAGCGTCCGTGAATCGTGATTGGCCGACACCGCACTTGACCTTGGCGGCTGCCAATCACAGTCGCCTGATTTCTCGCCGACTTTTTCGCCAAGTGTCCAGATTAGGTCCCTGGTGTCCTTCCATCACGGCATTCAAATTCGTATGTTGGCATTTAATAGGATAGAAAAAACAAAAAAACAACAAAAGGCTTTGTTTGATCTAACTGAATATGGTAATCAGCAAAATACAAATGTAACGTATATGTAACTATACGTTCCATTTTTCAAACTGTAACGACTTCCTTTTTCAGAAATGAAACTTGCAACGGGAACGCGTTCCAAAAATCAGAAGGAACGAGGAACGAGCTTTTGTTTTTGAGGAACGTGTGCAACACTGAGAAAATGCACCTCCAAATTATCGGAAAGATGCTTTGCATATCTTTTCTTGCGTTTTTACCCTTGATAGGCACGTGTATCAGTAATTTGGGAGAAACTTAAACAAATTTCTGATTTTGAAAGCGGAAACGAAATTACAACGCTCATTTTTTAGCTTCAATGCGTTGTGCCTTTCAACGAAAGACCGGTATTTTTGAAGTTATGCTGCAACATGCAACATGTTGCAGCATAACCTCAGAAATACCAGTCTTTCATTGAAAGGCACAAGGAAACTAATCTTAAAGCTAATTAAACTATCTTTCAATGTGCACCTGGTCGATGCGTGTGGAGCCTATTTGGGAGGTAATCTAGCACCGTCGGGGAACTTGCTACGTAGTCATGACGTAGCAAGTTCCGTCGGAGCAACTAGAAGATTAGCCCGTCGCTCAAAATTTGGACAAAAGTTGCTTTTCTCACGTGCTGTGGAAGCTACGTGCTCCTTGGGAAAAGCCACACACTCGTCACCCCACGGGTACTTCGAACGGCCCGGTGCACCACAACGCTGACAACGCCACCAAGGGCAAAGTTCACAACCACGCCAGCCTTGCTACGTCACGAATGCGAGGAATCTTTTTTTTTTCTGTTTTGGTTTGCGCCGGATATCCCATGACGCATCGCGCTCACCGTTCGCTTCTCTTCGAACGCTTGCTCGAGTGCACCGTTTGGAACGAAAAATATAACCAGTCGTTCAAAATACAAACGTGCGATTATCATTTACGGTTATTATCCGTCATGCTTGACTCATTTCCGAACGAAATTTGAATATTTCAATTTTCGTTTCCGTACTCCTCTAAATAACTGTGTTCGTGACACACATACAACTTTTCAAACATAGAGGTCTGTTATTGCCTATTTTATGTGTTTCTTAACTTTTTTTTATTTGCATCGCGTTTGCTTGTACTAGTGTGTGGGACTCTAGCAACACATTAAAAATAAAATAAAGAAGAAATTTGATGTATTTTAAACATAATAGGTGAAAGAAGTTCCGAATTTTGAGCACATCTTCTATTGTTGATAATGTCATCGGTCTGAACCAATAGAGAACCAAAACGACAAGAGCGTGCAAAAACCATGCGCTATCTTCATAATTGTTGGAATTAACAGTTCTCGACAAAACACACACTCGTCGACACGGGATCCTCGAATAAAATGTTTATAAACTCCTTCAAACCGGAGTGAGCTGCCTTCGATCGTTCCCTGCAACGTTCTTATTTCGAGCGTCCTCGTTCACATTATATTTCATTTTGTGAACGACACGAAACGCCAAAAACATTATCGGTGTACCGCATCTTAAAAAAAAAAAAAAAAAAGAAGGGAAATTTAGTTGCTGTCAAATGATGCAATATTTGGGGCACTCGCGTCGTTTTTATGAAGTGTTCATAAACATTTTCTTTGAGGACCCCGTGTCGACGAGTGTGTCTTTTGTCGAGAACTGAAAACAGCAAAGTCGAGATGGGCCTATTGCCGGAGCGAGTCGATCGATGATTCAACGATTCGAAATCGATGCATGACCATGTTTCAACTTTCAGCAACAGAAATTGAAGGTTTCTTTCCAGGTACATTATGTACTAATTTTGAAAATAAGAAGAATCTAGTCGCGTTGTGACGGTCAACATAGGTTCATGTCTCTCTGGTATCGCGCAGGAGATCGCGAATTAGAAAAAACCGATAGAACTAGTAATTAACTTTTCGACAATCTCCAGCTGCACCCGGTGGCGGAAATGAGCCTTCAACTAGGTGTTGTAGATGATAAAATCGAGTCAGTGTCACCACTTCAAGATATTAATATTAAGATAAATTCAGTTACAAAATGTTACAAGCTGAAACAGCAATTATCACGAGAACACTTGCACGGCCTTACGAGCGCATCCATGTTCATCGGTGGTACAGCGTTCGGTGCGCGCTCCATTCACAAAATGTTCCGAGCCATCCTCGAGATCGAGGATGGCGTTGGGGAAACGTCTTTTCGGTTTACGAACGCAACCCCCTGCCGCCGGAGATCGGGGTCATGTGGAAAGCGATGGAGCCGCACTCTTCCGGATCCCGTGCAAGCTACAGAGGTCCTCGGATAGCATTCGACGCTTTCTGCCGTTATTCGTGCACCCTATAGACCAACACGCGGCGCTGACGTCACGCAGCTACGGTGGCGCTGTCGACGGCACTGCGCATGCGCAGACGCGTCACTTCACGCGAATTCGGTTTCTGCGCACGCGCAGTGCCCACACCCGGTGTGGGCAAACGCGGGCTTGTTTGTAAAGAGCGTGTCGGTCTATACTGTCGCCATCCAAGCTCGTGGCTCTAATTAAGATTGGGAGTTTAAAACAGAGAAGAAAGCGCGAACGAAGTGTGGGCAATGCATACACCCAACACCGGCGAAGCCTCTCATCCGGGACTTCCACTCTTTCCAACGCACCAGCAAGGGGGAAAGCGCCGGTAGCCCTTTCCCCTTTCTCTCTCGCCCTCTTTCAGTAAAACGCTTTAGAGGCTCTGCTTGCTACGCAAGCGTAGCATATACAGTTACTCTAAGGCGCGCAAGAACAAAATCGCGTGTTTTTTTTTTTCGTAATTGGCGGGCTTTTTTTCAAAGTCCAGAAAAAAATAACCGTGTTAAAGTTTCTCGATAAAAACCACTGAATTGGATGTTTCTGAAAGCGCTCTACAACTTTGTCATTGGAACTTTTGCTCTGAATTGAATATTTCGAAAGTTCATTAATTAATCTTAATTATTTCATTGGGCAAAATACAACAAAAAAAGGCCTGACTTGCTGTAAAATATTTGGCGGTGCCAGCGGTCAGCAGACCCGTGCAAACAGTGTGAGGCCCAGAGTTCAAATCCTGGATCCACCAAATATTTTGACTTTCGGCAATTTCGTAAAACTTTAATTCATTCGATCAAGTATGGTTCATTCATCTGCATATATATATATATATATATATATATATATATATATATATATATATATATATAATTTCCTTTTTTTACGGTTGCGTCGAATTTTTTTTTTTTTTTTCATTTTTGGTACTTTAAAATGAAAGTAAATTGTACAAAGAGTAAAAAAAGGAACAATATAGCTACTTGTTTTGTGGCCGAAATAGTGCCCATTTCCTCAACAACGCGGAAAATATATCCACTTCAGCAATTCAAACCGGTTTGAACCCGCATCTTTATTCCCCAGAACTGAACCGGAACTGAACCGAAAGCCGGCCATTATCTATCCACTGAGCGGAACAAGGAGCGTTTCCAGTGAACTCTTCTTTCGATTGCGGAGGGATTTGAAACCGGCGCACCACGCTTGTGGGAGGAGCTTCTCCTACCTTCTTAACTTGTAACCAACTATAGTAATGCCCGTTTAATCTTTTGGCCTCCGCTGTGGTACGACAGGTCAAAACCATGACCATTATTCTCCAGCTTTTTCTCTAGTCCTTGTAAGTACAACATGAACCGTAACAGTGATAACTAGGGGTGTCGCAAACTTTTGTCGAGCCGGATTTTTAGGTCGAACTTCTTTGAACTTTTTGACCAAATTCCACTGGTTCGACTTTGTGGACAGTGTGGCCAGACCTTAATGCAAGCTTGTCTAGGTTTGGAGAATTTTTTTTATGCAAAGGGTTATTTTAATTTTATGAACAGCTGCAATTAAAAGAAACTAATTCTAATCATTGAAGAAATTAATAACTTAATTTTTTGTACTGTATTAACTGAAATAACTAGGGGTGTGCGAATATTGAAATTTTCTAATACGAATCGAATACGAATAAGACAAAAAACAGGCTTCGAATATTGAATCGAATATCGAATATGTGTCTAGTAATATAAAATAATAAAAAAAGAGGTAACAGCAGGTTTTATTGCCTTTTTAAAATAAATCAATGCAACTGCATTTTACTTACCTGCAGCAGGCTAAAGATACTTCTAGTAATGCACTCGTTACAAATTATCGTGTATGAGAATTAACTGCTCAACGTGTTCAGAAAGTAAGCGCTCCCTACGTTCCGTGACAACATTTTCGCCAGTAGAAAGACCCTTTCACTCGGGGAAACCTGCGAAATTTCACAGAAATTCGAAGAAGTTCGACTTATAGACAAATTGCCCGGCTGCTGCACGAATATTTCGAATTTAGGGAAAGAAATAATTAAGAAAGTACTTTATTTTATATTTCATAAAATGGTTTCCAATGTTTACACCATATAAAAGCGAAAATATGCGCTTTTAACGCTTTCATTAGTTATTAACGTGAACCAGTGATGCCAATAAACCCAACCAATATTGCACTTTTCCTCTGCCAGGTGGAGTCAACTAGCTTCTTTTAATTTTCGCGCATGCACACAAAGGTCGAACTTCAGTCGAACCTTGGTCGAACATCACATTGAAGGTTCGAAAAAGTCGAACTTGGTCGAACTCGAACCTGGGCAGGTTCTCGACATCCCTAGTTTTGACTCGCGCGGGAGTGGCAGGAGTTGTTATCAATGGCGATGCAATGTTCTACTCACACCTAGTTGTTTCTTTTTTTTTTACTTCTCAAACATTTCTATTAGATAACACTTTCGAGAAATATTTTATATTTATATTTCACTTTCGAGGTTTATTTTATTGTAACAATTTATAGACCGCGCAATTAAAGTGCCACACAACAAACGGCTTGGTGAAAAAAAAAAAAAAAAAAACGAGCTGATTTTGTCTTGCTGCCATCGGACAGATAGAAACGGACTTGTTCCAAAACCGACGCGCCCCATCGCGGCAAAATGCCACGCAGTGCACTCTGGGAACTAGTTGGCCACACAGTTTCGGTTTCGACTGGGCAGCTTCATCTCATGCTATCACGCCGCGACCGAACGCGCTGCTTGCGTTTTCGATTATCTGACTTTTTATGAATGTGCACTGCACTCATTCTCGAGCGATACAAAACGAAGACCGGGACACTTTCCTTGGTTCCCGAAACACCGGATATTGTGCGTGCGTATGCAAACGTAGTAAGACGTGGCTTAGTCACCTCACCCCACGAGTGCATCTTTGAGCTCAATGTCAGTAATCCCGTCTAGTACCAGTGAATTACAACTGAAATTTGGTCACCTTGAGACCTGCACGTATTTTGTTCGCCAAACGTACGCTTCTTGTTGCTTCATTGGGCGAAAAGCAAGCCGCGTCCTCACAGGAGTATCAAAGTTGAGCCCAGCGTTGGCGCATGAACTTTTAATAAAACGCAATAAATTCAACCTCACTACTGCACAAAAGTTGCTATGATTTCTTACTCGTGTCATCACATATCTCACACTCAAATTTTATGCTGATAGAAGATTAAATATTCCTAACGAGCGTGTTGGTAAGATGTACTAGATCACAGAAAGTATAAAACATAGAGAGGACGAAACACAGACGACTACATTCTTTCAACTCACAACAAAGTTTATTCCAAGGAGTACGAACGCAGGATCCCCTGCGCACACTTAGGGAAAGGGGGAAAGGGCAGAGGTAGAGGGGGGGGGGGGGGGGGGTAAGAGGAAGGAAGGGCAGGTGGGAGAGGCGGATGGGTGCGTCGACCCGTAGGGTTCGGGCCGCTCACCGAGGTCGTCTAATCACCCCGGACAGCTCTTGGCTAAGATAATCTATCTCTCTATCAGAGAGGGCTAGCGATGGGGAAGAGACATTGACTCCGGAGTTTTTTATCGCAAAAGATTCGATAACCTCCCTGCCGAACCTCTGAGGATGGCGCCCGAGCACGCGCGTTTTCTTGAACCTTGGCTCACATCCTCCGCATGTGCGGCGATGTGCTGCAATCGGATGCACCGAATCCTCGCTGGGGTCGGCGGTCTCTCGGAAGTGCTCCCTCAGGCGGTCATTTAGGCACCGCCCCGTTTTCCCGATATATTCTCCCCCGCAGGAGAAAGGAATGGAATAGATTCTCTCTCTCCGGCAAGAGACGAACTGCTTTTCATGTTTTTTGGGACAGGGATTTGGAGGGGAAGGATTATTAACCTGACGGCACATCTGCTTCAGTTTGAATTTACACTTGAAGACGACTCCTACGTCGAAGCGTGAGGCGAGCGCCTTGAGGCGATGTGAAGTGTTGTGCGTGTATGGAATGACGGCGAATTGTTTTCGGCGGGGTCGGGGTGTAGAGGGAGGTGTGTTGGAGGAGGTAATAAGCCTCTTGAGGATATTCGTCAGAAGGTCTTCTGGATAGCCGGCTTTCCGCAATCTATCTATTTGGAGGATAACGCTGTTTGTGGCTAGATGAGGGCAGGATCTAGATCGCGCAGTCTTCACGAGGGACTTAACCAGGCCTAGCTTGACTGTTTTTGAGTGGGCGCTGGTGAAGGGGAGAACTGGTTTTTCTGATCTTTGCTTGAATTCCCAGCACAACCCCCCAGATCGGAGACTAAGTTGTAGTTCTAAAAATTGAAGGGTTCCCCCTACATCCTTCCTACTTAAGCACCTAACCTCTCTCACTCTCTCTCAACCTTTCCGCATCACCAACTCCTCTGACCTGATCTCTCACCTCACCCCTCTCCATGATTCGCCTGCCCCCCTCGGTCTGTTTTCCTTAGATATCGAAGACATGTATTATAATCTCGATGTCCATTACCTGCTTGAGTCTGTGAGCAACGCCATAGATGAGAACGGCATGTGCAAGTTCCAAAACGCGTCGGGAGTCTCCGTAAAAGGGTTCCTTTCTCTGCTAGACCTATACCTCCGCTCGACGCTCGTTGAGTACGAAGGAAAAATTTACATCCAGAAGGCAGGCGTCTGCATCGGGTCTTGCCTGGCGCCCATTCTTAGTGAAATCTTCCTAATGTATGTGGATCGGGCTATAAAGGCAAAACTGGAGGCGACGGCACCCGGGTGCCAGGTATTCAGGTACGTAGATGATTATCTTGTGCTGCACCAGGAACAGACCAAACCTGAGACCATTCTCAAAGCATTCACATCAAGCCCCGCCGGCCTCACGTTCAAAAAAGAGGACCCGGTAGGGGGAACCCTTCAATTTTTAGAACTACAACTTAGTCTCCGATCTGGGGGGTTGTGCTGGGAATTCAAGCAAAGATCAGAAAAACCAGTTCTCCCCTTCACCAGCGCCCACTCAAAAACAGTCAAGCTAGGCCTGGTTAAGTCCCTCGTGAAGACTGCGCGATCTAGATCCTGCCCTCATCTAGCCACAAACAGCGTTATCCTCCAAATAGATAGATTGCGGAAAGCCGGCTATCCAGAAGACCTTCTGACGAATATCCTCAAGAGGCTTATTACCTCCTCCAACACACCTCCCTCTACACCCCGACCCCGCCGAAAACAATTCGCCGTCATTCCATACACGCACAACACTTCACATCGCCTCAAGGCGCTCGCCTCACGCTTCGACGTAGGAGTCGTCTTCAAGTGTAAATTCAAACTGAAGCAGATGTGCCGTCAGGTTAATAATCCTTCCCCTCCAAATCCCTGTCCCAAAAAACATGAAAAGCAGTTCGTCTCTTGCCGGAGAGAGAGAATCTATTCCATTCCTTTCTCCTGCGGGGGAGAATATATCGGGAAAACGGGGCGGTGCCTAAATGACCGCCTGAGGGAGCACTTCCGAGAGACCGCCGACCCCAGCGAGGATTCGGTGCATCCGATTGCAGCACATCGCCGCACATGCGGAGGATGTGAGCCAAGGTTCAAGAAAACGCGCGTGCTCGGGCGCCATCCTCAGAGGTTCGGCAGGGAGGTTATCGAATCTTTTGCGATAAAAAACTCCGGAGTCAATGTCTCTTCCCCATCGCTAGCCCTCTCTGATAGAGAGATAGATTATCTTAGCCAAGAGCTGTCCGGGGTGATTAGACGACCTCGGTGAGCGGCCCGAACCCTACGGGTCGACGCACCCATCCGCCTCTCCCACCTGCCCTTCCTTCCTCTTACCCCCCCCCCCCCCCCCTCTACCTCTGCCCTTTCCCCCTTTCCCTAAGTGTGCGCAGGGGATCCTGCGTTCGTACTCCTTGGAATAAACTTTGTTGTGAGTTGAAAGAATGTAGTCGTCTGTGTTTCGTCCTCTCTATGTTTTATACTTTCTGTGATCTAGAAGATTAAGTTTTCGCAAACGCCGAGATCGGCTAGCTGCAACGGAGGCCCTAACAAGCGTCCCCTACTCCTCGCCGAGCATTTTTGGACGAGCTTCTACTGACGCCCAAGATCTGTGCCTGAACGGTGTGTCTGAAATTATCTCGGCATACTCAGTCAGGAAAAAAGCAAACAAATAACAAATATTATGGCCATTAGCAACCGTCAAATGCGCTTTGAATAATTTCGTTCGTTTCGCGCACCGCATAGGGGTTCATGCCCGTCCGGCGCACTTCCGGCGAACGGTGCGATATTCTTCCTACAACTGCTCGACTTTTGCTTTCTTAAAACGGTTTGTACGTGCGAATGTGCCTATATGATTGCAGGATAACTTTATGCGCATACGCGATGTTGAATATTAGTGGAATGCAAGCGGGTGGAGACTTCAAGTGCAGTGCTGCGGGGCAGTACAGATAAGAGATGAGAAGTGTGTTCAAATGGAGCTTTTCAATGGTGCCTCCGAGTTTTACCTCGCGTACTCAGGTGTATTAAGAAAAACAGTAATTGCAAAAAGTTGTATTTCGTCTATGGACGCAGGAAACAAACAAACTTCCTGATCAGTTCATCAACAACACTAATGTAAAGGTGCGAGCTCGGTGTATGCAAACTTATTGGTCGTTACAGCTTGTTGATTCGTACACAAGCAAGATCCCCGAGCTTCGCAGCGTCGAGATTCCCAGCACTGGCTCGTCCACATACCTCGAAACGCTAACAGAAAGGCTCGGGTACAAAAATAAACAAGCATGTGTCAAGACTAGCTATACGTCTCGGGCTTGTGCTAAAGCTTCGATGTCTGGCCATTTAAGTTAGTTTAGAGACCACATATGACGCTCTCGGGACCAGAAAACATGAGATAACTGCCATTTATAGTCCACGCTCTTTGTATAATCTCTTGTCGACGTGTCGATCGAAACCGAAACCATGCCACTCTCCTCCCTGGCCAACTAGTTCCCAGAGTGCAACGCGCGCCGTGTTGCATGCAGGGGTTTATGGAAGTAGTCCACTAGGGGTGTCGCGAACCGGCCGAGGTTCGAGTTCGACCAGGTTCGACTTTTTCGAACTTTTAGTGGAAAATTCGACGAACCTTGTATCGAGGTTCGACTCGTGTGCGCATGCCCGACAGGCTAGCCAGTTGGCTTCGGATCGGGTGGTGATGGCTAAGGGATGAATTAAGGGCAGCGCTGATTGGTTATTTCAGTTAATACAGTACAAAAAATAAAGTTATTAACTTCTTCAGTGATTAGAATTAGTTTCTTTTAATTTGCAGCTGTTCATAAAATAAAATAACCCTTTGCATAAAAAAAAAATTATCCAAACCTAGACATGCTTGTATCAAGGTCTGGCCACACTGTCCACAAAGTCGAACCGGTCGAATCTGGTGAAAAGTTTGAAGGTTGAACCCCGAAAGTTCGACCTAAAAATCCGGTTGAACAAAAGTTCGCGACACCCCTAATAGAAACGGAGCAGACCGATAACGCATCATGCGCCTTTCTCAGTGAATAAACATATTCATAGGGGAATGCGTGGCAGGCAGATTATTTGTTACTTGCTCGAATATTCGTAGTTTGTGCGAATATTCGCCGTTTTTTCCGAATATTCGGGAACTTCCGAATATGCAATTTTCGAATCGAATACGTTTCGAATAAGGAAAATGTTTGATTCGTATTCGAAATTTTGAATATTCGCACACCCCTAGAAACAACCAATCAGTGCTGCCCTTAATTCATCCCTTAGCCATCACCATCCAATCCGAAGCCAACTGGCCAGCCTGTCGCGCATGCACACACTAGTCGAACCTCAATACAAGGTTCGTCGAAATTTCCACTAAAAGTTTGAAAAAGTCGAACCTGGTCGAACTCGAACCTTGGCCGGTTCGAGACACCCCTAGTGATATGGATAAAGTTTCCAATAGCGGAGTGCCAGCTGTCGGGGACAGATCAAACAAAAGCAATGTTTGTTAGCATTACCCAGAGGTGGCACCACCAGCTCCAGCAAGTGCTTAGAGAATAGAGAGGGTCCATCTCAAACCACGGGAAGCAAATATAGTAAGGGTGCAGGCAAGTTGGTATTAGCCACGTTGAATTAACCCGAGACCAGGGAAGAAGAGAAGCATCAAATCGTGGAAGGAACAGAAAATAGACAAAGCGACGTCTCAATCTATGTTTTCATGTTTCTCTTCATCCTCAGCCTCAGGTTAATTCAGCATGGGGAGCGTTTGCAATTTAATGGTGGATGCAACCGGCTGCGATTGGTCACAAGTGCGCATGTGTTGTATTTTCGCGTGGCAAGGAGCAAAGTAGGCAGAAACGCTCGCAGAATATTCGCCAACGCGTTCGTCACCTCCTCGCAGCTTGTATTGAAATGCGGTTTTATTGATCACTGCTTGTCGCTTGAAGCTCGTTGTACCCGTTATAATTTTTCTTGTGGACCTTTTTCGTTTAAACGTTTTTAGTAATGCGCTGCACATTTAATGTCATTTTACAGCACCACTTTAAAAAACCAGCCACAACAAAACAACACGCTAAGAACAAAAATAAATACGAGCAATCATTTATTTTTGATTCAGGCGTACAACTATCTGTCTTTTAATAACCCCAATGCCGATAAAGGCCTCCCCTAAAAAAGCGAAAAGTATGAATAGGCAGGAAAGCAGATCAAATACACCTCAAAATAAGCAAAATCGTGCTTACCTGAATAGAACTGTTCTCACGGTAACGAGATTTTCCGGCATCCCACGCAGGTTGGTACAGTCTGGTGCAACTGCTGGATGGTTCGCCACCTGCACATGCCATTCGGAGGCATGAAGATGTCCGGCCTGGGTCGCGAAGGCACTGATGCTTCCAAGGAATTCTACACGGAGGTCAAGTCCATCTGCCTCGACTACAGTTGAAAAGTGGACTCCTTTCGTCCACTGCAAGCCTGCAAGCAGAGCAAACTCCCCCTCCCTAACCCCACCCGGGTTGACCCCCCCATAAAAGCTGCAACACATGTCCGTTACACGTTTATTCTCTAAAATAGCACACAAACAAAATTGCTGTCCACGATCATCCTTGCAACAACATCTGACACACTGTAATAGTTTAGTTACAAGGGGACCCTTAACCACATTTAAGTGTGACTGAAGTCAGGCTTAACTACAATTGAGGTTGCCCGACGGGCATCCTGAACTGCATTTCCGCCTAAGCATGATTACCAGTTACTGCCAACTATTCCCTTGTTGCATGGGCACCCTAGACACAGGTAAGTCTGACCTCAGTAACATTTGACTGTGGTTAAGGATGCACTGTAACTAGGACATTAAAGCATTAGCCAAGGCCTGCACACAGGGAATCAACAACATTGTCAGCCAGGAACAGGGAACAAGAGTCGAGATAGTGGAAAAAGCGTCTCGAACGCTTGCTGTTTGAGCCCATTCTTTTCCTTTCAAGCGCACAGATCGATCGCAGAGCACTGATGAAATCGAGCTTGGCACTAGAATTTATGGCGACACTGGCGGGCACTGCACACTCTACGATTTGTCTTCTTTTACTCTCAAGAGCCCTCCCACTTTCTGCCACATTATATAGATTACACAGGCTCGGTGCGATATCCGTAATGACGAAGCCGAGCTCTGAAGTCTCTGGAGCAGCCTCCCCTACTAGGCGGCGGAGTTGGCATGCTCTCAGCTTTGCGGAACATGCTTCGAAGTAGGCCAGGCACTCGGAGGCCGCGGAACTGCACGTCCGCTCGTCAACCGGGCTGACTGCTCCGTCCTGCCATGCATGAATCCTCTCTGGAGGCTGTGTGTTAGCAGGACCAAGTCCAAGACGTCCGGCAAGGCAGTCCACAACACTGAAAGAATCAAACATCTCGGCCAACAATCCGAGACAAGGTTTCGAAAGTCCACCACGTGGCCCAGAGCCTTTGGCGGCAAGCTTAGCCTCCGTCTTTTCTTTACACGTTTCGACGACATTTGCTTCCTCGCTGCTTTCTCTGTCCGAGAGCCAGCTCACGTCCAGAGCGCTGACTCTGCATTTTCTCTCTTCGGATATTTCAGCAACCGACTGCTCCTGTTGAGCCTCGATCACTGGGAACGGGAGCAGATCAGGCAAGGACAGATAAGCAAGGTCCAGACCAAGTTCCTCAAACATCAGTTGGGCCTCCACGAACTCGGCGCACGAATCCAAATGCAGAATGTTTAGTAGCTTGTCTCCGAGTGGCAGGTCTCCCAAAGACAGCATGGCGGGTTTGGGCACAGATGGTGTCTCCGCACGCAGCGCAGACGTCAACTGGAGCTCGGAGAGACACCGACGCACGTCACAATGATGGTACTGAACCAAAAAGTCCAGTTCTACGGCGGAAGGTTGGCCAATGCCCTCCAGGGAACAGATCTCTTCCAGCAACTCCACCACTTCCCCGCACGTCGGCGTCGCAAACTCGATAACGGGGCAGTGACTCGGCAGCTTTGACCTGACCTGCCAAATGTCCCTCGTAGCCGTGAATACCACAGGTTTCTTTGTAGAGGACAGGACACTCTCAACTGCGCTCCAGAATCCGTCGTCCTGCGCGAAGACGGAGTCGACGTCGTCGAACAAGATGATGCTCGAGCTCGAGTAAGACAGGTTTGACTTGGGGCACTCGTGCAAAGCCACCTCTTGTACTTTGGTGGGCGATGCAGGCTTGGTTTTCCGTTGCTTTCTTGCAGAACGAATAGGTTTCTCACAGACATCCTTCAAGTCGGTGCTTGCAGCTTGCCCTGCACCACTTATAAGACAGACGTCATTATCTTTGTCATCATCTCTTAGTTTGGAGCTTAACCGCAGTCACAGATTTTGGCACTTGTTTGTTGTCCGCTAATGGCTTACAGGCTTGCGTAGAAACCCCGACCACAACCACGTCACAATCTTCATTGTGCGGAGATGACGGCGGGACAAGCTTCCGAATTTCACCACTGGAGACCGACCCACATAGGTTTTGCACTGGTTTAGTGGCACTAGTTGCTTGAAAGCTTTCCTTCTTTTGGTACTGCCTCCAAAATAGTCCAGCAGGGTTCCCTTCAAACTCTCCTTGGGCCCGACGCTTTCTTTGAGCACCACTGATATCTCGGGCACACTTTTCTCTTTCGTCTTAGCAGCAAAGTAACCCGTGATGGTGGCCTTGGGGGTCTCTTTAGGGCTGCTTTTCAGTTTCGTCTGCTGTTCCACAAGAACCTTGCTGTGGGGCAGCCTGTAAGGTTGCCTGTCGTGAAGAGTTTCTGGAGCGGGCCAGCTTTGGGGTTTTTGGGAGGCCTTCCCCTTTTCCTGGCGGGGGTCTCTGGCTGGCTTCTTGAAGGTGCTGTCGGAGACGCAAACTTGGGGGGTTCTGGCGGGAGCTGCGGCAGAGCATGCTTGCAAACTCCCAAGTGGGAGCTTGGTTCCTTCGACGTGATGCGACTGCGTCGCCTCTTGCAGCTGAGACAAGATTTTCCGGCCGGTTCGCTCCGAGGAGGCGTGCACTTCGAGGACCTTGTAGCCGAGTTCCTCGGCGAGGTAGTAGACGGCGCTCGTCTTACCCACGCCGGGGGGCCCCGTCAAAAGCAAGCAGTTGCTCGGGGCTTCCGTAGAATCTTCCGAGTCGCTCAGGGGCTGCCGAGGCTTCTTGGAGACCGTCCACTGTGCATGTCTTTCCTTCCAGGTCGCCAGCCAGGACCGCAACTCGGCAATGGCGGTGTTGTTGCCGACGAATCGGCACGATTTCGAGGGTCTGTACTTGTCCGGCCACGCTTGGCTTTCGGCGGCCTTGCAGAATGGGTTCGAATCATCGCTCTCGTTACTCCGTGCGGATTTTGAGACGTCGCGACGGGCGGTTCGTTTTGGCGCTGCTCGCCTTTTTTCGAGTGCTTCGGTTCGGCGTCGCACGCTTTTTTCGGTCATGCTCGACGAACTCGTCCGCTTCTTCGTCGTACACGATCGGTATTTTCCTCGAAGATCGTTTCGGTCGCCCGTGGCACGGATCTGTAATGTCCGGACACCAGATCAAGTTGGGAAAGGAGCGCACGCACAAAGAGGCTCCAAAGAAAGCCGCTCACCTGAATTGACCTCCATGGTCGCTACGCGGGACCTTTGTTAGCGCGCTGTGAAGAGCAACTGGCCAGGGTTGTATTTCGCCTCATCTTATTATTATAAACTCCCTCGCTTCATTTGTAACAAAAACTTCGTAATAACTTGACAACACCACCGTGGTAATAGCATCGCTCTCCCACATGATACACCACCTGCCGCGTAGGCGTAGACGCTTGCCTGCTTCTGCGCGCGCGAAATCAAAGACTTTGGATTTGTCTATCTTTTCGGACAAATGAGCGACTTGAAATCCACCACTCAACCAACTGCGCGGTTTCGTTTTCGCGTGAAAATTAATATCTTTCTAAGGGTAAGGAGAGGGTAAGAGGAACTATTACAACATGAGTTCCGTGCAGCCAACCATGATAGTCGGCAATTTTAGAAACTTGTACTTTTTTTGTTGGCAAAGTTCAAAGCTCTAGCGGCGCGAGCGCGCAGCTTTGGCTAGTGTGTTTACGGTCTGCACGCTTTCACACGCCCGCTTACCTCGGCACGCGTAGACTGCTTTTGCGAGGAGCACTTATCTCTAGAAGGAAGGTTTTAGCGATAACTTCACGATATTGTCACGAATGACAATTGATGAGGCGATAATAACTGAGAAAACTAAACGTTTAATGGGGCAGACTTGTGCCCAAAAATTAAAAAAAAAAAAAAAGGAACAGGAGAAAACAGCAGAGCGTCGCAGGCGTCGATGTCGACGAAACCGCAGGATCGAGCGCTGGGGCGACTGGGCGAGACTGACTGCAGATCGCCACGCGGAGCCCCTTATGTACGCGAACTCACGAGAACGTAATGTTGAAAGAATAAATAAAAGAACATTCCACTGACTGGAATCGAACCTTGACTTTTCGCACGATAGTCAAGCGCGGTAACCACTCGGCCACGCACGCGGTCGCTCGCCGACGCGCGTGGCAACATTCGCAGTTAATATAAAAGTGTTATTGCTTATTTTATGATGAAATAGGAAATAGGGGCAACGTCTTAGTCCTACGCCTGGATACAGTGAAGTATAATATATATTCTCAGCAGGTGTATGAAAGTCGGAATCTACTCATAAACCTACTGCATGCAGGAAACAAAATTGACTTTTCTTAAAAGTAGCATGTCCTAATTGTACAAAGGCTACGAGGATCAGGGTTGTGGCAATGAATACCTTTATCACCTTTACCCCTCTTATCATCGTCTATTTTTCCTTGATGATCCGCTATGCTTGGAGCACCCTCCGTAATTTCAGGGCCCATTTTTTTCAGGGACATTTCCTCAGTCGTAGTACTGGCTGTCACAATCCCGACAGTTGTAGAAGTGCTGGCGAAAAAGCTATGTCTCTGCTCGTGCGGACAAGCCCGTACAAGTGCGAGTTTGGCAGAAGCTATGTTCACGCGTAACATGCTTGCAGTTACCCATAGACCTGTTTCAATAATCCCGTAGCCATTCAAAAACAAAATAAAAAAAATCTGATATACATCACAATGGTGGAACAGACACCGCGGAACGCGTAAGTGGCGCGAGCGGGTAGCTTCGACTTGTGCTCCCACTGCACGAGGGCTCGTGCAGCCCGGGCGCAATCCAACCCAAGAAGTTCGCAGGGATTGCTCGGAGCACGTGGAGCGAAAGCTCGCGCTGCAGAACCCAGGATTCTGGGTTCAATAGGGAGTATTCACTGGCGGCCATAGCTGTGTGCGCGAATGCTGAGCGCGTGCTGACGACGAGCTTCCACAGTTCTTTTGCAACGTGCATTCCGCACCATCAAGAGTGCCGGTCTTAGCAGCCTATTGATGCGAGCTTGTTCTGAGCATGTGCACTAAACACCACCCACGAATATGGCGTCCAGTGAATACTCCCTATCCCCACTCCTGCCCGTTTCGATCTGGATGAGCATCGTACCGGCGTGCGGTCGTGTGTCATCACTGCGTGATGTGCGTTAAAGACCCCAGGCTAGCGGTTGTACTGCACTGGCTAAATTTCTCATCTACAGCTAGGAGACTCGTCACCCGTTGAGGCAGACCAAGTTCTAGGCTGTATAAACATACACACAACCCAATTTGTGCAGGGATTCTACAGTTTCCAACAGTGAGCACACTTTCAACTGGGGTCTAGCTAAAGCCACTAAATAAGCTACAGCTTTAGAGTAACGACGTTTAACCATCTTGGTTCTTAGAATCATGTTGGCCAGTTAAGCTTCATCTGAAATCACAAGAAACGCTTTTCCGTCCTCCGGAATGTTACAACAGTTCACAACAGAGAACGATATGATCCAGGCTTCCTACCACCGTCTGAAGCTGAAGAAGTCACATTTTTTAATTGTGACAGTTGCGTCTGCTCTGCTCCAAGCACCAAGATGGTGGCACCCACTGGCAGATCGGGGAATGGAGTGCTGATACGCTAAGCTTAGCTCGCTTTAGTAGCCCTAGGAGCGCCGATACTCTAAGCGTAACTTATTTAGAGGCTCTGGAGTGCCAATACGGAGTGCAAGTTCGTTTGCTTCTTCTACAAGGGTTGCGATGTCAGAATGCTAAGCTCTTGTTAACTGATTAAAAAATAGTGGGTAGACCTCAAAGCATCCAGCATTCAGGTCTACCCACTATCTTTCAATCAAAGCCAATCAGAGCTCAGCATCGTTCCGACGTCACCGCAAACTCCTGCGCAAAAAGCAGACGACTTACTCTCCGCATACTCTAAGCATAGCTCATTTATTGGCTCTAGGTCTATGATACTGTGTGCGACATCTTTTATAAGACTACATGAGAAAGCACATCTTGAGGGAGGAGCATAGCCTTCCAGTCCATTTTATTCTTAGAACCCACGCACTACCACCACAAAGAACATTGGCATTTCTAAGAAGCATGAAGCACATTTATCTAGAAACTTGAATCAGTCCTACCCCTGGCTGTTGAAGGTTCCATTAACTGGCCGGCTGCAGAGCAAGTTACAATAAAACAGACATCTGTCATATCCACATTCAGCACACCTAACCACAACATACAAGATAGTTCACTGGTCAGCAGACTCTTTATTGGATGGCTCCAAGACCGTGGATGCATGCTGAGTTGATACACCGATGCCAACTGAAGAGGCTAAATCTATGCTGCTGAAAAGTTTACACTGTAAAGGTGAAAGGTGGGTGCAGGCATTCATCAGGAATGTCATCGAGCTAAGAGAGAGACGGATTGTTCATCAGAAGACATCAAACAACTGTCAGATTGGCAAGCACATTAACAATGTTCGTCACTTGCCAACAATACAGGCCAACAGTGTGTAAACTTGAACCCGTGGAAGCCCAGACCTCTAGTGTATGACAACTATTAAGTAAATCTTTGGGATACCGACATCTCACAATGCTACCACTGGCTGAATTCACAATTCAGTTCCAGCACATGCAGAGAAAGACACTGTTGTCCTGCGCCTCACAAGCTGAGCAACAGTGAACTGTTATAGGGCACCGCACAACAGTTACTGTGACCGCGATATGGCCGCTTCTTCCGAGCAGATCAGTGTTGAGCACCGAAGTTATCGCATATACATATCAGCAACTATTTAGTGCTATGCTGTCAAGGCTAGCATGGCTTCTGCAGTGCTCCAACTCCGTCAAGGCTAGTTCTTCGAGCGCGTGCAAATGTAGCTCGAGACGAAGCCACACGCTCTCGCAGCGGGGACGAGCTGCATTACTACGGAAGCTACGCTAGCCTCGAGAATGTGGCACAAAATAGTCAATGCCAAGTGTTCTATGGTACGGCCCCATGTATGTGCACTCCACTGCACCAAATCACAGACAAATCGGGGAAAAAAGGACTTGTTCATCCTAACTGCGTCCCTCATTGTAGTATGTACAGTGGCGGGCAAGCAGTCTCTTTTAAAGCCGACAAATGACTAGAAAATTTTCTAACCGGTTTAAAATAGTGCACAAACTCTCAAAACTGTGCAGACACACATATACATTCAAATGTTAACAACTTCCACTGTCAACAGGAGAGCCAAGGGGTCAAGAATTTGATAAGCCGTTATTGCTTTTCATCTTTCTAGAATACGAGTGCAGTGTCACCATGCATGCTGCTCTCTTCCGTATTGCTTTTCACGCTTGTCGTGTCCAGTCTCAGAAGCATAACCATCACAATCACACTCGACCTTGGAACCGGGGAGGCGCGACAACGGAGACCCGAGAAATTCCCAGTGCCGACGACAGGAAGGCCGGGCAGAACGACCAAAATATGAGCAAGTCTACACACCCAAACAACTTTCTTTGGCACTTCAGATGAAGTGAAGAGCGCACGTGCACAGCTTCAATAAGCGTTCAAGGTGCACGAGCGCCCATAGCTATGACTGCACAGTCACAGAAAGTCGTCCGGAAGTATATAACTTCACGTGATCTAGTCGTGTCCGATTAATATGGACCCCGTTAATATAATCTATAAAACGGGATACCCCACTTTATAGACAAACTTTGCGGGGACGAACTGGGTAAATGCATGTTCTTATGGATGACACAGGCGGACGACTTGCAGGGGAACGGAGGTGTTCATGTTAAGGAGGCACGACTGTATCATACCTTGTCTTTTCAGCACTCAATGCTTTTCAGCACTCAATGGCACTTGGCGGTCCAGAAACAAAGTACCCCAACTGGACACTACGGCGATACAAGACAAAAGCACTCTCGTACGGCATCGTGACCCGGCAGCTCGAGGCCTTCAACTCTGTCAAGTGAAAGCCCTCTGGCTGCTCAGCCTCCTCGCCTTCCCCAGTAAAAGAATGACCGGAAGCAGACAAACCTGCGTCGTGCCTTTGAGTAGCACACTGACAATGTGTGCCAAGCAAAGCTACGAGCAGGCCGGCATTCTGCCTGCCAGTAACTCTAGACAAGGGATGCTGTAATCATGTTCCCCAGCATCTTTAGTTGCTGCTCACACGAGGCTAGAGGAAGAGCTGGGGAATGCAGTAGTGGGGAAAGTTAAAAATATTGTAGAACCTCACGAATATATTTTATGGGAGATTGCGGTAAAAGAAAATGTATAATTCAGAAAAATGTGACAACTGGTAACACCTATTAAGGCCCACAGATGCAGCTCCCAGAGTGAGCTGCTATTCCTGTCATGCCGGTGTGTTCAGTCATATTTCATAGTCAAGGCATGCGTGCACGACTATGAACTTTACGCGGAATAAAACTACTAGTAGTGGAATCGGGGAAACTGAGCACACCAGAAGCATGCACACATGCACGTCAGGAAAAGATCTGGGAAGGTGAATGAGGGATTGTGAAGGCCCGAATCCCTTTAAAGCCTGTTCATGAGAGCTCAATGGGACTGGTGTTCAAGCGGACCTCTTAGCGCCGAGATAATGCAAAATCAGTGTTGCATTAAGGTCAGCAGTGCGGTGTACGTGTGAACAGGCTTTAACAGATGGGAAAACTTGAAAACCGAGAATGCATCAACGAAATTCAACAGTAGAACTTCCAAAAGAAGCCAGCAACCATATTGCATGCACTCCTTAAGGTTAACACCCCCAATAAATTTCCAGAATGGGAACCCCTAAATGATTTTACTGCAGGAAGGCCTGTGGTAGAAACATAGTTCCCACCAAAGCTGACCAGAAGAGAATATGTCAGTTTTTCTTGCCAGAGTTCAGGACTCTGGGCATCTGTGCTGCAGCTGGGAGGAGAAAAGGCTAGCTCTGCAGTTCCAAAACGGCAATTCTAAGCCGCCTGGCCGCCTTTGGAAAATGGCACACGACGACACGCGCCCCGAACCACTGGAGCAACGGCACAGCACGCTGGCAGACCTGCCACGCAGCACCAATTCCCTGGACGAGCCTCGGGGCCCTGCACAAGCCCGAAACAAAACGAGCGTTGGCTCGGCGAGACCTTGGCCTCATCGAACCTGCAAATTGACAGTACTGGACGTCACTTCCGACCGGCTTTGCTTTCTCAGACCAAACCAAACCATTCTACCGGGACCAGCTGCGGCCAATCGACACGCACCACGGTGCCGACAGAAGCACTTGAGCAACGAGCGTCGCACCTCCTTTAACCTTGGAAAGCAGGTGCACGCTTTGCAACTCGAGAATGGCCCTTTCCAGGTGCGGTAGAACAAAGAGACCAACTGCTAAACAGTTAGGGCCTACTTCAGACTGGGCAAATTTTCCAGCAATTTTGGTGTTGCTCTCGAGTCATTCTCCCTAGATCCTTGCGCAGCAACACAAATTGCTAGGATCCAGTCCGGCACGAAACTGGTGAGCAACTCCAACAACTCGCAGATGTCCGAGGCGACAGCAACCAGTCAAGGATGCAATATTTTCGTGTGACCTCCTTGGGGAGGGGGATGACAATGTTAACTAACACTTGGTTTCAATTAGCAGTACATAATTTTCCCGCCAGAACGGTTTCAGGAAGATCCGATAATGTTCTCAATGCCTTTAAATAATAAGAAAATACTGATTATTATTGTGCAACTTTGTATCTAAATAGTGTGAGAAAGCTACTATCTTTGTGACAAACTCCAGCTTGACCAACTGCTGCGGGGGAAGGAGGAACACCCGTGTGGCCGGAGTTGCGACGTCGAGGCGCTGGGAAAACTTGCCCCGTCTGAAGTGGGCCTTGGGACTATCGGTCAAGCTCTTTTCATCGTCGTTGCTCAGAAATGGCACAAAGGGGACGGCGTCCCGAGGCAGGCGGCCGGAGGTCCTAGGCGTTGTCCAGCTCGCAAAAGTCGCTGCCCTCCTGCTCCTGGAGCAGGCTCTCGTCCAGGTTCTCATCCGCAGTGTTCCTGCTGGCCTACGCTGACGCAGGAGGACACGTCCAGTTTGGGCAGGATGACCTGGTCGGGGTGCAGCCACGGCTTCAAGCCCGGCTGGTGGCTGGCCTTCCAGGCAGTGTAGCCCAGGCACGCCTTGTGCAGCTTCTTCACCATCTGCACAGGCACGCGTCCCGGCATGGACATACAGCATTCTTCGAAGGCAGCAGCGGCAGGACAACAGAAGAGACTCAAGCAGAAAGACAAACAAGGGTGCTGACTTACAACTCATCTGTGTCCATCTTAGAAGATGAACATAAATGAGTTGTAAGTTGAACTGAACAAGGGTGCTGACCATCTATGTTCATCTTCTAAGATGAACACAAGGGCACTGACGATCTATGTTCATCTTCTAAGAAGATGAACATAGATGAGTTATTAGTTAACACCTTTGGTTGTCTTTCTGTGTCTCTCTCTTCTGTTGTCCTGGTCTTTATTGCAGTGATGATGCCTAAAACGAATCACCAACTCGCTCAAGCTTCCACCTTAACAAGCACTCTTCAGCATCCTGACAAAACAAAAGCAAGGAAAGAAACACGCAACAAACATGCAATTAAAGCAGTCTCGGAACGCATTAAATCGGGTCAGCTCGAACACCTGTCGTCTTGTACCCGAGGCTGTGGCAGGGAACTAGCACATATCATGTGCCTCAAACACAACTCACTCGCACATGCTAAAACCTCTTCATACAAGCATCTTCTCCAATGCACCAAGACATACACAATGTTCAAACAGCCCATTGCAGACGAAACGCAAAA
This sequence comes from Ixodes persulcatus, assembly GCA_013358835.2. NCBI lineage: Eukaryota > Metazoa > Arthropoda > Arachnida > Ixodida > Ixodidae > Ixodes > Ixodes persulcatus. Next base: position 11,600 of record JABSTQ010009531.1, on the reverse strand, counting down.
CATCCACGAAGACACAACCAAACCCTCAGAGTTTGTGGGAACCAACAGTGCAGATACCTCGTGATAGAATAACTTTCCAGTGCCACAGCCTCGCACTCTAGATGATAAGGTCCTCACCAGCTCACTGTTACATTCCTTAACCCGGCGAGGCTGTGCTCCAACTATGGCACACTTAACAGGGTTGGTCCGCAACACCATCACTCGACAGACACCCTTGAAGGCCCGTAACCAAGGCTTTTAAACATCTGCCAAAGTAACCAACGTCAATCGGTCTTCGTCCTGCTCTTTGTCTAACATCAAAAGAAGCTGCTGCTGCGAAACCACATATCTCCAGGCTAATGACAGGGGCTGTTGGACCTCCTTTTCATGGATGCCGACAGCCACCTCCAATGACATCAGGATCCCGCTGGTGAAGGAATATCATCCTGTCACCATGGCTATATAAGGGGAGCCCGCGGACACGTGTGGCAGAGACAGAATGGGACTTACCATCGAATGCTACCATCAAATCATGTCTAATTAAAACATTGTCATCTTATAGCTAAAACCCGGACTCCAGCCTGCCCGTCTCACTCACCATTTCGGTAACTGAAACAGCAGTTACAAATACACTCTTTAGAGTGATAGAACTGACTCTGACCTCTGCATTCAGAACTGCAAACTAGTGCTATGAAGAAGCACACCTCTGAACAGCACAAAACAAATGTTGGATTGTTTTACCAAAAGAGCTAGTATGCACAAAGCATTACCTTTGGTGCAAATATCTTGGTAAGCTTGTTGACAAACCAGGCAGGCAGGGCACCTACAAAAAAAAAACAAAAAAAAAAAACAGACAACTCGGTAAGCTTAAAACAAGCTTGCTTTAGAAATTTCACAACTCAAATCAAGCCTTGCAAGATGTCACGGGGAACTGTGGCAACCAACATTTCTGTCGCTTCTTTGCATGCAAAGGACTGAAAGACAAGCAATTATTAGGATTGTAAAAAAGACACTAATTGCATTTTTTTTTTTTTTTTCTGATTTAAGTGCAAAATATACTAAGCTAAGAGTAAAGCATTTTCTGTCTAGTTTTTCTTCGAGCAACTTTCTTGCCCTCCCATTTTTCAATCCCTCGTGTGTCCTTTGGCAGTAATTCAACGGCCCTAAAAGATGTCTCGTCTGGAAACTCCACTCTTTCTTGCCCCAAGTAAGGTTTTCTAGCATAGGTATTCCTGACTGTGGTAGTGGGAAAAGCCTTCTAAGGAACCAAATACTGTAAATGACGTAATAATTTTAGAAAGCTAGTTGTTTTCACAAAATTAAAAAATTTTGCAAAAAATAGATGACACAAATTTATTGCCCCATGGCAACCCATGCATAGAATACCACTCCAAATCGCGAAATTATGTGACCGCAAAATATTCCCCAATACCATCCTAAAACAATGAAGTTGCTTAAGCCTTTGCTTACCGCAAAAATATTTAAAAAAAAAACATTTGAAAATATTGATTTTTTTTTTTATGTGCCCTATACATTTAATATGCAATACAAAGGTCAAAAGCAAGTGCCGAAAAATTTATTATATGGGAAATCTTTGAACACACTGCAAAAGAAAAGGGGACTAAATTTCGGCTTCACTGCATTACCGCAGACAGTTCACATCATTTTGCACAAAGACGTTCAGACTGGCCTTTGGGGTCGCACTGCGTAACGTAGCTGAGGCTGCATCCGGAGCGCCCGCTCGGCCGCACCACGATTCCCGTCAGGTACGAGGTGGCCCTGATGAACCCCTTCTTTGGCGGCACCGACTGCGGGGCGGGAAGGCATGCACTCAGCACCAATGCACTTTCGTACCTAAGCGTCTCCAGACAATCACGAAAACCACAAACAACCCTACACAAACCACTAATGGTGCAAGAACCTCGGGGAGACGTGACTGCGCAACACCAGCAACTAGTTTGCAATGAACTCTTTACAAAACCCCAGCAAGCAACGGTGGTGGTTCACTCACCTGGTGGAACACAGAGTGGTTGATGATGAGAATCTCCTTCCCCGTTTCCAGCCACGAGCGCTGCAGGACGAAGTCTCTGTTCCTAAGCGGCGGCGGAGATCGCACTGCGAGGAACGCCACAGCACCATTGGAACCGGCACCGCGACTGGGTAAAGGCTGTTTCACAAGTTTGCGTTTGAGTGTGCTCATGTGCACTGCACTCCCTTGTAACCACCTCAACCTCGTTGAGCACTTACGACACTCAGGATGGATGGATGGATGGATACGGCCGAACCCTTTTAATTAGTAACAACGCTGGCGACCTCTGTCAGGTAGCCCTGTAAACTTTAAATCTGCATATATAGGGGGTATTCACTGGATGCCATACTTGAGTCCGCTGTTCACTGCGCATGCTCAGAACGCGCTCACATTTATAGGCTCTAAGACTGGCAACCATGGTGGTGTAGGTGGAGGGACAGACGGCTAGATGATAACTTATTCGTAATCGCTCAGCGCATAGAGATAGCAATGACAAGTCAAAGGCCATTATGGGTAGCATTTTTGGACATCAAAGGGGTATATCACAATGTGAATCAGGAAAAACTCTGGGACCAACTAAAGGGATATGGGCTAGGGGGAACCACGGTTAGGTTTCTAGAATGGGTATATACGGAGAATAGAGTGGTTACAACATGGGGAGCCGAAACTACAAGACCAGCAGCAATAAAAAGAGGACTTAGACAGGGTTGCCCATTGTCTCCCCTGCTCTTTATGATATACCTCAGTGAGATGGAAAAAAGATTAAAGCAGTGCAACCTAGGTTTTGACCTGACTTACATGGAGGAAGGACATAAAGTAAATCAAGTACTGCCAGGGTTAATGTATGCAGACGACATTGTACTCGTATCAGAAAGTCGTGAGACAGTACACAACTAATTCTTTTTTGCAGCAGGGAAGGGGACAGTTTAGGCCTAAACTTCAGTACGGACAAGTCTGGTATAATAATTTTCAATGACAAAAAGGGGGAACCCCTGGAGATACAGGGCACAGTGATAGAACACGTAGAAAAGTACAAATATCTGGGAGTATGGTTAAATGAGGGAAGACAGTATTTAAAAGAACATAAAAGATACTGTAATAAAGAAGGGGAAATGAGATTCACCTATTATGAAACACAGGGAACTCCAGAACTATAATAGATATGAAGTTGTTAGAAGTGTAAGGAAGGAGTCATGGTGCCAGGACTGTCATTTGGGAATGCGGTATTGTGTATGAGGTCAGAAATCCAGGCAGGTTTCGAGATACAGCAAAGGAGTGTGGGTAGGTTGGCGTTGGGGGGACATGGGAATACACCAAATGAGGGAGTACAGGGGGATATGGGTTGGGCATCTTTCGGGAGTAGAGAAGCGATCGGTAAAGTAAACTTTGAACAAAGACTAGCTGAAATTGAAGACACACGGTGGGCAGGCAAAGTGCACAAGTATCTGTATATGAAGAGTCTAAACACTAAGTGGACAAACCGAACCCACAAGCTGAGATCTAAATACATTGAACAAGATGGGGCCGATCAGAACATACCAGTAGAAAAAGAAGTAAAGGAAACTGAGAGGAAATTGTGGGAAGAAAGAGCGCAGGAAAAATCAGCTTCAACAATATACAGGGCACAAAAACAAGAAATAAAGAAGGAACAGTTGTATGATAATTCATTGGGGAGCTGATTGCTGTTTGAAGCTAGAACAGAGGTATTAAGAACAAAAACATATAGGGCTAAATTCCAGGAAATAGACATTCTACACGGCGTATGCAACCGCAAAAGGGAAGCTCTTTGTCCCACCCACTTGGGGGGGGGGGGGTGGGGGGGATGGCTATGGATTTAGAGGGGGCACTGGGATTTGCAGATATGGATGGACGAATGGATGTGGAAATGATCTAGGGAGGGGTGAAAATACAGATTAAAATAAGCTATGGAAAAGGGATACTGAACCGATGTTTAGATTTCGCAAAATAAGGCCACAGAAGCATTGAACGGGATGCTACAAACTCCAAAACATCACTCATACATCGATATCTCAAACGGATGGCCATACTTTTGGAAAAGAAGGGCGCGATCAAGCGAGGTCTATGACATCATTTTCATCCTGTAGAATTTGAGAATAAGAGGAAGCAGCCTTGCTTCAGTTCACCAGCTCGACGGGACGTGGCGAGGAGGAGGGAATTGGAATCGTGACGTGCCTTGTCTCGTCGGCCTCATCAGCCGTGTTCAATTGCGCACTTCTTTTCCAAAAATACGGCAATCCGTTAAAAATCTCTCTCTATGAGTGACGTTTTTGGGTTTTGCAGCGTCCCGCCTATCCGTCCGGCCTTGTTTTGTGAGCTCGAAATTTCGGTTCAGTATCCCTTTAAATGGGGGGGGGGGGGTTGTGTTAAAACAAATTTATACAAATTTTAAATGTTTGGCTAGGTGGCGCAAGCTGCCGCCCATTACAAAGGGTATAGCCATTACAATCCATCCATCCATCCATCCACACACATTATGTGCCGCATGCCATAATGACAGCGAGAAACTAGAGCACTTGGTTTTGAAGTGCACGAAACTTTGCCCTGCCCTCCATGAAGGGGTAACGGATTTGTCCGGGGCCCTGGGCTTTGCTGGGGACAATGGTAGGATGGAAGAGAAAAGGATTACGGTCACTAAGAGGCAACTAGAAGATTGGTGGAAATTATCTAGGGAAAATTTAATTGGGCACAACAAGGCACAAAGTTATGTGAATTTTTGAACTTTCCAATGGGAAAATGGGGCCCATTTTCGCCAGTTTTCGGTTTCTGGCGCCATAGAGCTACACGTATTCGAGAGCTCTGTCGGCGGCCATTTTTTTATTGAAATTTTCAGAAAAACGTTTATAACTTTTGAATAAGATAACGATTGGTGCAACAACTTTGGCATCTCGCTCGAACGATTGGGGCTACGTTTTCACGGAGGGTCAGCTCCCCGCAATGTCTAGTTTATTTTTGCGGAGCGAAAAGCCGGGTTCGGATTTCTCACAAACACCCGTTATATGTGCACACTCAAAGGCAAATGGTGTGAACCAGCCCTCGCCTTACCTGCGTAATAGCCCACGTCGTTGTTGGGGTTTAGGACAGCCTATGTCGTAGCTGTCCAACATGTGCACGTCCCACTTCTTGCGGTAAAGCGGGTCCATGAGCACGTCAAAGAGCAGCGACGGGCTCACGTCCTCGTAGACCGTGTGCAGCTAGCGGCGCCGCGAGAAAAACGGTCAGTTGGGACGGCGGCGCAAAAGAGAAATGCGCCTCCGGGGGTCCGGCTCACCTTGATCATCTTGAACTGGGTCTGTTCGGTGCTCTTGGTCCAAACCTTAGTGTCGCGCTTCTCGTATTCCACTTTCCAACCGTCATGCTCGTCAGTCAGGTTTTTTAGCCGCTCGAAGTCGCCGTCGTCCGCTACCCGCACTTCTCCGACGTCCATTTTTGCTGGGCCGACTGCCCAACGTTTAAATTTGCCAAAGGTTTTAAGTCGAAATTGCTAAAAGCAGGACCCGATTCATTCGAATTCGATTGCTTCTGAAAAGCTAACCAAACGGCAAAAATCACGGAGCTGCCATTGCTCGATGTCGATGTCGATCCCAGTTCATTCGAGTTAAAGAGAGCGCCGTTTTTGCGCTTGTTCGATAACAACGTGCGGTCGCGCCGTCGCGCTTCCCGCTCCCGCCAGCATGGCCCGCGAGTGAAGCCATCGAAAGGCCATCTTGCTCGTAGATGAATTGCGGTTTTGCTAGCGTTCAGTGGCGTACCTACTTGTTTTTGAGTGGGGGGTGGGGGCAAACCAGGGGCGGCGCCGACCAGTGTTTGCCCCTCCCAGTGACGGCTGTTTCAGAGGGGGCAAAACACATGCCTTGCCCCCCAACTCTGAGAACTGGGGGGGGGGGGGGGGGGGCGGCAAGCACCCCCTTTGCCCCTCCGCCCCGGTTGGTACGCCCATGCTAGCATTGCAGAGGCTGGCGGCAGCATGCTCAAGCCACGTTTTCTACTCGCTTGTCGTCATTCACGGAAGACATTTTACCCTGTGTAAGTGCTGAGACTTGCTGTTGAGAACATGTGGAAATTTGACGACAGCGCAGTGCTGCAGGAAAAAAGCAGAACTCGTAGAAAGAAAATTTCGCCGGTCTCGTGGCATGATCAAAGCTTCCTTGGCACACCGAAATGCTGAGTCTTTCTGCATTCACACGCAGTATTCTGTAGACCGTCTAACGACTTCAAAAGACATACCTTCCCCCCTTTTTCGTTGCCACTGGACGATGGATCAAGCTCGTTTCTGAACTGCGAGAGCCGCAAATTACAAATACAGTCGTCAGAATAAAGTAAAATGCTGCTCCAGAGGCAGATACGGCTTCACACACAGTGCACTCGCAAAACACATCCACATGGCGTCGAATCTTGATCGGTATCGAAGCGTGCGAAGGCACAGAGACGCAGCAAGTCTGCATGCCAAGGAAGCTTTGACTGACGACGCAAGACCGGCGAAACTTGCTTTCGACGAGTTGTGCCTTTTTCTTGCGGCACTGTGCTTTCGTAAAAATTTCCACCTGTTCTCAACAGCAAGTCTCAATGCTTACACAGGTCTTAAAAAAGTTCTTCGGCGAATGACGAAGAATGAGTAGAAAACATGTCTTCAGCATGCTGCCGCTAGCTTCTGCAAAGCTAGCAAAACTGCAATTTGCCTGAGCAAGGTGGCCGTCCCGTGGCCGCGCATGAAATCGGTAGTTACTGTGCGTCGCGTTTCTTGTGTTTGAGTTCGAGAACTCTCGCTTGTGTTACATCTTTCACTTTGGACTATTATAAAAAGCGCTATTGAAGTTATTAAGCAGTACCATGTTCTAATGGCGTGCATAACATCGCAGGGGCGGATTTATGGGTGAGGCCAGGGAGGGGCGGTAGGCATTTGGCTGGCGGGGGGGGGGAGTTTGCCGAGATGCGACGTTACGATCGAAACGTTGCTTAGATCTATTTTGTTGACCCAATATCTGCTATGTCACCAAAAACTAAACTTTTGGCTGGTGTAAATCAATGATTTTATTAAAACAAAGTTGAGCTTGGGGAGCTTAGAAGGGGGGGGGGGGGGGCAATCCCCTCCCCCCCACCTAAATCCGCCCCCAAGATAGGGTTTCATTCGTCAGATTGAATCTCCCAGTAACACTTCCTGTCACCAGATTTCCTAAGTCGCGGTTTTGGCCCAATGAACTCATTTTAGGGAAATGTACGCGAGGCGTAAAAGCTACATCTCTCATAATAAAAAAAGAAATGATGAAAAAACAATCATTATTTACTATGGTCGGTTACAAGTCAATAAGATAGGAGAAGCTCCTCCCACAAGCGTGATGCGCCCGTTTCAGATTCATCCGCAGTCGAAAGAATAGTTCACTGGAAATGCCCCTTGTTCCGGTTCAATGAATAGATATTGGCTACAGTGTGATGCCAACTTGTTTCCGACCCCCACTTTTTAAGAAGGCGACCTTTGTATTCATCGGAGAGGGAAAACCGAGCCCCTGAAAGTGGCCTTTGTATCCATCGGAGGGGGAACCTAACCCCCAAAGTCCTTTTTGTTTCCATTCGGAGGGGGAAAACTCTAATCTCCCTATCGTGGCTTCCACAATGCTAAGTCAAAGTCTTAAGATAAAGCAAATATTCAGAGGAAGGCAAAACCCTCTCCCGCATTGGCCACGACGTCACAGAAACGATGGGACGCTATTGGATGCGGAAGGTGGCGGAGGGATATATGAATCCCTTTGAGGGGCATCTGCCGCTACCATTCTTGACTTGTAACTTACTATAGTATTACGTAATTCTTTGTGAAAGAGAGAGAAAATTCGGCAGAAATAGGAAAATTTCAGGCGTTCGCTAGGAAAATTCTGACTTTCCGTGTTGATAGCCCTGCAACAAGGCTCATTCGCGATCCTAATTGGACAGTCACGTCATTCATTGTTCTGACAGTGCGATTGGCACACGTCTTTGTGCTCCGATACGCTTGTCCAGTAAATGTAGGGTGCCATATAAATACCGAAGCTGGCTTTAGCATGGGCCAGAAAAAGTGATACCTGCATGCGGCAACCTCAAAGTTTCATCAGAAGCATTTGAGTAGTGCATTTTACCTCGTGAAATTTCGAGGTATAGCTCCCATCCTGCGGAAAATTAGACCAAACTTGCCAGGGGTGCTGGCGGACGCGTCGACGCATGTAACTTGTGGCACCATCTCCCAATAGACGCAACGAGCAGACAAGCTGGTCGTCTGCTCGGTGCATGTGTCGAGAAATGGCATTAAAGTTGCGAACGTTGATGCGCTGGATGGATTTTATTAAGCTTCAAAGTACCGCCAAACTGGTGCATACTGGGAGGCACTCGAGCCAAAAATGGCGGAGCGTTGCCACCGAAGTAGTGTCTTGGTGGTGTAGTATCTACCGTAGACCAATAGGAGCATGCTTGCACATGACGGCACATTGCCGAAAGCCAGGGCAGACCGTAGAACTGCGCGCATCTAAATGTGGCCTACACCACGAGCCAAAAATGGCGGCACATCGCCGGCATCCAATAGGATGCCAGCGATGCGCCACCATGCGTTTGATGATGATGCATGATGATGCGTTTGATTGTGCCGGCAATAGGCGGCACAATCAAAAGATGGTGGTACTTGGACAAGTCAGGATGTCCAGCACTTTACAGACGTCAATAAATTGATTGTCTGTGTTGATGTCTGCCTTTTGACTCTAGCAAGTTTATTGGCAAAGTCGAAGCTTGGGAGAGTTGGTACGACATATCTAAAAACTAAGACAGCGCAAACGACGAGGGACCAGATGAATAAAGACGCAACACTGTGCGCACCAAGTCCACCTCTCAGGGCAGCACCAAGACCACCTCCCAACGCTGTCTCTTCATCTGGTGCCCCTCCTTGAATAAGAACGGTAACAATGAGCAGGGTGGTCCAGCTAAAGTGGTTCGGCACACAATGGCGCAATTCGCATAGCGCTTCCACCCCTGAATATATAACATACACATGCATTTTGACCCCCCCCCCCCCCCCCTTCCCCCAAAATATCCGACTATGGTACACAACTGCAGTGTGAATATGGGCGGGAGAGTGCTCACGTGGCAATAGGCAGATGTATGATCCTGTCCAGTCAAGATGCAGTTTCCACCACGCTCGCAGTTTAGGGGCAAATGGAGGTTGTGACAATGGTTGATAATATAAATTTCCCCGTAGAAATCGACGGTAGAAGTGAAGCACCGGAAGTTTTATTTACACCGACACGAGCGGTTATGTCAAAACCCTCGTTATCGAGGAGAGCTTCATTGGCACACCCGCCGACACTGTCCGACAAATGCTCGGCAGGTGGAACCACTCGCCCAGCCGAACCGAGACACCGTCAACTGCCTTTCTGCGCGCCGGCACACTTTTCAAGCTCCACCATGACCAGCTCGGCGTCGCCGTAGGCGGACTTCTGGAACAACTGTTCTTGCTGTCCGGCCAGGTAGCTGGAAAGAGGCAAGAAGACAATCGGATCTGCGCACACTCAAACTACCTGGGAAAGAAACGGGCTTACTTTAAAAGCCCGTTGAGGATGGCATGGAGATGGTCTGCCTTCCGCTTGGATAGACTCATCTTCACCAGCAACTCGGGAAGTTTCACTGGAGAAGTAACGAAAGAGTGCAGGTGCGAGTTGGCACAAAGGAAGAAAAACTCTCTAGTGCGCTGCAAGTGAGAGTGCAGGGTACACCTCACAGCGCTGGTGCACTAGAAGTCGGGAGCAGTACTCCGAGATTTGAGCGCACAAAAGAAAAACCTCTGCCAGGATACTTTAGGAGAGAAAAGCCTTCTGTCCTCTAAGTGCGTGTGAGCAGGCTCTTGGGAGCGGGCGAGTGCCCCGACAAAGAAGTCAGCTCCGGAGCTCTTAGCGCAGGGGTGGTCAAACTGCGGCTCCCGGCACCCCGGTAAGCGTGCCCCCCTTCCCCTCCTGTGTCCCCAAGACGAGTTCTAGAATTTTAAAAAAGCTGTCTTGGCAGCCTTGTACTACACTATGTACTATGTACTACAGTTGAACCTCGATTTAACGAAGTCACCGGGACCTGCTAATTATTTCGTTAAATCGGAAACTTAAAAAAATCGAGGAAGTGAGACCTCGCGCATAGGCTGCGCGGGGAATCCGAATTTGTTCATTAAATCGGGAAATTCGTAAAATCGGGTTTCGTAAAATCGAGGTTCAAATGTACACTATGTACTATCGGGGAAAAATTAAATGCGAACCGAGGAGCGTGTGGCTCGCGGTACAGACTGCGCCTCCTGGAAGTGAGCCTAGGGTCGAGGGTGTGTGGCCTACTCCGATGTGTATACGCCCTTCGCTCAGCGCTTCCCAAGCTTCGGCTTTGCGCCTCTTAGTGCGCTGAAAGCTATCACCACTATCACTGCTCGCTCGACACGAGCAGTGCGAAGAAGCTCGCTGCTAGTAGCAGCTAGAGCACGAGCTCTAAGGCAAAGGCAAACGCTTGACGGCATAGCTTCGTTGAACGCGTCGTTCGTGCCTTCACTCAAGCACGAAAGGCACCATCGAAAGCCGTGCACACTTGTGGCCTCTGCTAGCGCTTTGTGCAGCCTGCAAGCTGCACACCTGGTTCCCTTCCCCCTGCGAGCACCCACCGAAGAGCCTCAGGAAGTGCTGGGGCCCGTAGAGGAGGGCGGCGGACGACGGGCACTCCTCGAGGGACTCCTTGGGCAGCAGCTTGCAGTCGAGCGAGGCGGCCAGGGTGCGGGGTGGGTCCGGCGGCACCGTGGACGCGGTGGACGTTGCCGAGCAGACGCTCGTCGTTCGCTGCCTGTGCGCCAGACCTGCGGGGGTACAAGGTCTCCACGTTCGTACCTGAAGTTGAACATGGCAGGACTTGAACGTTACACCTTCGTTCACGATACCGTTCCCTTCTGCTATTTCTGCTTTTTCGATCGTGAATTTAAATCTGCCGACGACATGAGCATGGGCCCCCCGCAGTAAGTTCCCACGGCATAGTCTATTGACGGGAGTAATGAGAACTTCCAGTTATGCGCAAGGTACACCGTTATACTAAGCTGTTTTCGAAAGTGTGCTTTACGTCACGGGGTCTGCAGGTGTACGACTGCGGTACGGCCGTAAACCCCGACCCGAGTGTCGTGCCGAAGGGAGCAAAGCTGCCACGACCTCTGATGGCGACCGCCAGCGGAAGGTTGTCGGAGTCGCTCTCGTCGTTGGCGGACTTGGACGGGGACGAGCCGCCGGCGTTGCCCGAATTGTTGCCGCTGCTTCCGCTCGGGTGCCGGTCCGAGGAGCGCAGGGTCCGGCGCTCCGGCGGACTTCCTGCAACGTTGCAGTCCACGTGCAATGCACGCAGAGATCGCAATCAGTTTACGACACAAAGGAACTGTCATCCGCATCGCCAAAGAAAAGCAAAAACAACCAACAATTTCTTCCACCTTAAAAAAAAAAAAAAAAATGCTGGTTTTCACATTTGCGTCTGCTTATGACCGTGTGCAGTACAACGTCTTACAATCTCTTACGACGAAAGAACAGGATGGCGCCATCTCTAGGCAGCCTCGGAA